>CM053582.1:576134227-576157763 GCA_028627135.1 Pseudochirops cupreus
TTTCTTCCACTTCCTTATTTGGTTTTCAAAATCCTTCTTCAGCTCATCTCTAGCTCTAAGGCATTCTTCATGTTTATTGGAGGCCTCTGGTGGGGGCGCTCTGGCTGTGCTCTCCTCCTCCCTCTCTCTCCCATGATCTTTCTTTTCCCCAAAGAAGGAATCTAGGGTTTGGTTACTGTTCTTACTTTGCTTCTTATGCTTATTCTTACTCATGGTTGTTCAGTCCATGATTTTTTTTTAAATCTCTGTGGGGCTCTGCTTCCAGAAGGGAAAGCTGTGTCCCAAATTGCTGGGGTCCTCCTGGCTGCCGTAGCTCTCAGGAAGATGCTGGGACTCTTCCTATTTACTTCCGGCTGACTGGATAATTAAGACTCCAAAACTGAGGCCCAAGACCGCGATCCAGATCCAGGCCGCTCACGAGAGCTCTTGGCCTCAGAACAATTGCTTAGTCCCCCTGCTGTCTGCAGGCTGCGAGTGGGAAGCTGCAACTAGATGTCGGGTGCAAAACCTCTGCCTTTCGCTTTTTCTCTCTGGAGGCCTTCTGGCCAGATGCTTTTCTACCCGCAATCCCCATTGACCTAGTTCTGAACGCTGCTCGCAGCTGCTGCTAATCCGCTCACCAGAGGCTCCTCTGCTCCTCCCGTCCAGCCGCCCCCGGGGCACAGCCGGGGCTTCAGGCCAGGCTGGTTTCACTTCAGTGCTGATGTGGTTCCTCGTAGCCGAGCTGACTTTTGTGGGAAGTATCTTTGTGTGCGTTTTGGAGTTCTAGGATTGGTTTAGAGTCCTATTTTATGGGTATTTTAGGGTGGCTATGTGAGAGCTGTGATATGTTGCTGCTGCTACATCACCATATTGGCTCCGCCACCCAAATGTGTGAATTCTTACTGGTGGGAGATGAGCTGGAGGCAAGCAAATTACTAATTTATGGTTAGCTTGAATATGTGGTTAATGCAGAGAATTGATGGATTGTGGCGGCCTTTAAGAACTAATCCAAAGAGTTAATATTTTCCCCTATAGTTATATTTGACCAGTGAAGCTTCACAGATATGTGAGTGATACAGTGAACTTTATGAAAGTGAGTGTGGCGGTAGTGTGATGGCTATATAGGAGAAAGGAGAGACTGGGGCCCAGAGGACAAGTCTATTGTCATAGTCCAGTCTAAGGAACTCAGGCCTGAATTTTAGAGAAGGAGGCAAATATAGGTGACTACTTTAACGAACATGGAGATCTACTTGCCAATGGAGAAATGCCAGGGTTATACTCTTGGCAGGGTAGTGGAGGGGTAAGGGAAGCATCATGTCCTTTCCCATCCCCAACATGAGCAGAAAGGACAAAGGGGCCTATAACTTCATGTCGGAGGTTGTGCCTTCAGGTACCAGGGGAAAGTGTGTTGCTCAAAGCCGACCCTTTTTCCTTTGTGTTCTCAGGAATTCCTGTTTTGTTTACCTCCATGCTTCCATGACAAACTTGACCTATCAAAAGGCAGGCCATCACTTTCTCCCAGTAGGTTACTCTCTGTTAGTTCTACTAAATGGAAGCTGACAGCAGCCTTCTTCTCATGAATGCAACTATAAATGTCAGAAGGCTATATCAATACTGCCATCACCCCCAAGGTGAGAGGTGATTCAAACATACCCTACATCTATGTGCCAGCTAGCTTTTTTCCACCACAGAGATGCTCAAAACTTGGGGGAAACTGAGGTCACACAGCTTTCAACATAATGCTTAAGATACACCTCCTAGTGTATTTATTCCCCATCATTCCATCCATTCAGTACACCCATGATTATCAAAGTGTGGCTTAGTATAGTTTGTTATTTACTAGCATTCCTGGAAAATAAAGAATGCTTCCTCTAATTGCATCTTTTCATTCCACAGATCCACACTCTGTTGCCTATCTGGGATACTTGTTGGCTTCCCATTTGGCTTTACTTTGCTTTCATTTATTTCCTGTTACATAAAAATGTTTGACATTACCAATTCACCAAGGCCTCTTGTTGACAATACTTGTCTGAGTCTCCGGAGTGCAGCACAGGCGGGTGGGAGCAGGCAGCATCATTGCTGAGTGCTGTGGGCTCAGCAGGAAGCTTGGTAGAGACAGCCAGCTTGGGAAAAGCATTAGAAGAAATTAGCTGTTCTTAACACAAATCTCTGAGTGTGTGTGAAAAAGGGCTGAAAGCATATGTGCTGGGGCCCATGGCTCTGTAGGTGATAATGAGGCCACACAGACACAGAATGGGGCTTATTAGAAACCAAGCTCATTAGTTAGTAAACTCAGGTTATGCATACCCATTATGCGTCCACATGGCATATGGAAAAATAGAGAAAGGGAAGAGGCAAAAGGTGTATTTCCTTAGGCCCCATGAAAGGGAACACCTGGCTGTATTGGTGTCATTTGGGCATTAAAGTGTCCAATTGTTTCTTTACTGTATAATATGATTGCCTTGAGTTTACCCCCCTAGTAATTGGTTCCACAGCGCCAAGGACAGAGCCTCATACTGCCAAGGAAGTCAGTCAATCAATAAACATCAAAAGCCCACTATGTGCTAGGCACTGTGTAAAGCATTGGAGATACAAAGAAAGGCAAAAGAGTCCTTATTCTCAAGGAGCTCACAGGTAAATAGGGGAGATGACATGGAAGTACTTTGCACAAACAAGCCATGGACAGGATAAATGAAAGATAATCAACAAGGAAAGGACTAGAAGTAAGGAGAAGGGCAAGGAAAGACTTCCCTTAGAATATGGGCCTTTAACCATGAATTGAGGAAAGCCAGAAGGCAGAGAAGAGGAGAAAGAGATGTCTGGGCACGGAGAGCAGCCGATGAAAATGCCTTAGTCAGGAGACAGAGGGTCTTCTGTGAAGAACAGAAAGGAAGCCCATGTCACTGCACTGCAGAGAATGTGTGGGGGTGTTAATGTGTAAGAAAAGTGCAAAGGAGTGGGGTGCAGGATCTGAAGAACTTTGAATGCCAGACAGAGTATATTGTTTTTGCTCCTGATCACAATGGGAGCCACTGGAGTTTATTGAGTAGGAAGGTGACATGATTAAATCTGTGCTTTAGGAAAATCCCTTTGGTGACTGAATGGAAGATGGAATGAAGTCGGGAAAGACTGAGGCAGGCAGAGCCTATTACTCTAGTCCAGGAGTGAGACAATAAGGATCTGTACTGGGATTGGGGCATTGTCCAAGGTGAGAAGAGAAGAAGGCGTATTCAAGATGTGCTGCAAAGATGAAGTTGACTGGCCTGCACACCAGTTCTTATGTGGGTAGTGATGGTGAGAAATAGAGAAGAGTTTTGGATGACATCTAGGTCATAATAAGCCTGAGTGATTGAGAAGATGGTGGTATCCCAGAGAGCAACAAGGAGTTCAGGAGGAGAGGAGAATTGGCAGGAGATGAGTTCAGTTTTAGACATGTTGAGTTTAAGATGTCTATGGGATATCCAGTTTGAGGCATTGCACATGTGATATTGGAGATCAGCACAGAGGTTAGAGATGGATAAATATATTTTAAAGTAATAAACATAGAGATGGTAATTGAATCCAGAGGAGCTGGTGAAATTATCAAATGAAATACCGTAGAGGAAGAAGAGAAAAAGTCCTAGAATAGAACACTAAATAATACCCCTAGGTGGCAAGTATGAATGGTGTGAAGATACAACAAAATAAACTTAGGAGTCAGATACACAAGAATCAGCCCCTAGTGGTGTCCTAGAAAACTAGAGAGAAGAGAGTATCAAGGAGAAGAGGAAGATCAACCATGTCAAAGGATTCAGAGAGGTCTAGGAAAATGAGGATGGGGAAAAGGTCATTAGCTTTAACGGGCAAGAGATCATTGGTAATTCTGAGAGAATATTTTCAGCTAAATAATGAGGTCAGAAAGCAGACTGTAGAGTTGAGAATAGAGTGAGGAAAAGAAAGTGGTTACCTCTATTGCATACACACTTCTCAAGGAATTTAGTAACTAAAGGGAGGGCGGAAAAGGGGAGAGGGGATTTCTGTTTTTTTTTTTTTTTAAGGATTGAGGAGACAGGGGTATGTTTTATAGGCAGTCATTAATAGACATGGGGAGACTGAAAATAAATGAGTGAGGATGATAGAGAGGTCAATATCTTGGAGAAGGTGGAATGAAATAGCAGAATTTTCACATGTACAAGGGTTTGCCTTGAAAAGGAGAAAGGTCATCTCATATGAAAAAGAAGTGAAGGAGATAACTGTGGCAGAAAGCACATGGGGAATGTGAGTTGAGGAGGAGGGGAAAAGAGAAAGGGAGATCTAGGTGAATGGCCTTAATTTTTTCTGTAATTTATGGGTCCAGGTTCTCAACTGGGAAGAGGAAGAAAGGGGAGGGGAGACATTAGAGCTAGAAGGAGACAGGAAAAGACATGGAAAAGCTACTGAGGTGAGTGGAATCAGAAGTCAGTCAGAGGAGTGTAATGAATTGCTTTGTAGCAGTGAGGACACAGTTAAGATTAAAAGCATATATTGGTGGTAGATCTGGTCAGGACAGGTTAGTTATTTTCTCCTGATTATTTTGGCAGCAGGTGAATAGGAGCAAAGGTGGTAGATAGTGGCAGTAACTCAGGGATGAAGCTCAGAACAGAAAGTTCAGTGAGAGTGTGAAGAAGCAAAGGATGCCAAGTATAGAGCTGAACTAGCTCACTAAGGGATTAAGAAGCACAAGGAGGTTGAGTGTAGTCAGTGGGTTCAGGAACTTGAAGTCATGATGAGGAAAAAGAATGGGGTTTGGGATGTAAAGGGAGAAGGAGAGCTAAAATCACTACAGCTTGTGATCAGACAAGGGGATTTCATAGTGCACAAATGTGAGAGTGAAATATTTGTAGGTGATCCATTCTAATCCAACAAGTGCTGATTAAGCAGCTGTTGTGTGCCAGGCATTGCACTAAGTGTTGAGAATAAACGTAATAACATCAAGAAAGCCCCTATCCTAAAGTAGCTTACCCCTTAAAGGGAAGACAACATTCAAAAGGAAAGCAGGGCAGGGCTCTATGGGGCACCTGGTGTAGGATTACCCTATTTCATGGAGCTGAAGCAAAGGAAGCAGCAGGTGCGAAGGGTAGTGATGGAGGAGTCTAGTTTCTGCCATCTATAAAGGAAGTCGTTGGGGGGAGATACATAACTTTACATGTAGTTTGCCTATATTGTGTTTGTAGGTATGTGTGAACAATAACAATATATTTTGTAGAAGTGAATTTGGAATCAACAACAAGAAAACCCTCCCTAAGAACAGAAGCCACACCAGATAAGAATAAGCTCCTTATGGAAGTAGTGGGTTCCTCTTCACTGGTGCTCTGCAAGGAAAGGCACAATGACCTTTGTTGGCTAATAGGAGTACAGACTCCTGGACCCCCAAATCTCTCTCTCTCTCTCTCTCTCTCTCTCTCTCTCTCTCTCTCTCTCTCTCGTTTGCTTTTTGGAGGGGGGAGGGCAGGGCAATTGGGATTAAATGACTTGCCCAAGATCATGCAGCTAGTAAGTGTTAAATATCTAAGGCCGAATTTGAACTCAGGACCTCCTGACTCCAGGGCCAGTGTTCATATTCACTGTGCCACCTAGCCCAGCCAAATCCCTTTCAATATTGAGACTCTTTAACTCTGTGAGTTCCTCTACTGAAGCCCCTTGATGCTTTATTATGGCAGGGCATAGAACTGCCTACTCTTCAAGATGATGTCAGCCAGAAAGGGGCCTCTGCACCTCCTGCCCATATAGACAGTCTCAAGAACAGACTGGCATCCAAGGACAGCTCACAAAGAAGGAAGACATACTTCACTGACATCCTCCCAGATTACTATTTGCCACTTCATTAATAAAGAAGGAGAGAACAGAAAGTGACCCTTGAATTCCTTTTCAATGCAATGACCAGTCTTAGTCTGTCTTCCAGAGTTGATGTCAACACTTTCCTCCTCTCACCTGGTGCATGTGCATCCACTCTTGTTTTCCTGTCCATTATTAGTTACTGTGTTAACTCTTCTCAGGATACTGTTTTCAAAAAATAGATCAATAGACAGACGCTGAGCTTGGGATTTCATTTTTGCAGAAAACTATCCAGGTACAAACTCCATCCACCAATGAAATCCTTCCACTGAACACTGTGAGCAGCTCCCAGACTTTGGGAGCAGGGAGAGGCCACTTTACTGAGTAAATTGATCTATTTTCACTTGTCTTTGTTTTCCTTAAACAGGTGATATTTCACTTTATTACTTCACACTTGGGAAGCTGCTTCCCTGGCCTCACTGCTCAAGCACCCTTCCTGACAGTCTCCCTTGTAAAGTCAAGTCCTTTAAGGGTTAAAGATTTTCTCAACAGCAATGCCACTCTGATACCAGTGATGTGGATATTATTGTCCTCACTCTCAAGAGGAAGAAACAAAGTCTTGGTTTTATGAATGATCTTGTTCACAGTCACACACTGTTTCCAAGATGAGATTTGAACCCAGGCCCTCCTGACTCCCAATCCAGGGCTGTTTTCTTCAGTACATTGTGCAGCTTTTCAAGTAGTCTGCCAATGATTTCTCCTGAAGCTCTGCTGAACCTCAGGAAGATTGCTTCATGGGCTATTGACAACAGTCTAATGTGTGCAAAGAAAATCCCTCTTGCAGGGGTACAAACAATCATTTAAGCACACAGTACCAGTTATGGGCCATTACTACCTGCTGCTGAGTGAGCATCAATGCAATTGATCACTAACTGCTATCTCACACCTGCTGAGCTAGACCTAAAGACACGCCATGATATCACCATCACACCATGCACTGCAAGAACCATGTTCCACCCAAAAGGCTCAAGAAACTATCTTGCCAACTAAGAAATAGCATTAAGATCACCCTGTGACTGTCAGCAGATGCCTTGAAACTAAACCCTGCATTTTGCCCAGCCTCAGGACAGCATTAAGTAGTGATATCTCATTCATGCTGGTCCTCATTTTAAAGCAGAGTTCACAAGGAAACAGAATCCATACACCAACAGAAATGTAAAGACATACCCAGACGTGTGTACATACATACATATGTACATACTTGCATCTTAAATTCTATCTTACTTTTTTTCCCAAAATTTTATCCAGGTCTTTATTTTTTAAATTATGTTTAGTTGGATTTATTTATGACTCGTAGAGGTAAATTGAGGTCCCCTACTATTATTATTTCACTATTTTTTTTCTTAAAGTTGATTTAGCTTTTCCTTAAAGTATTTAGCAATTATGTCATTAAGTTATTGTGTTAATCACTGGAATAAATTCATTGTCTATGTTATCTTTTAACAAAATGTATTTCCATTATTATTTTTTATTAAATTTGTTTTTACTACTGTCTTTTCTGAAATAAACATTGTTTCCCTGTATGTGTTTAGCTGAGACAGAACAAATTTTTTACCAGCCCTGTAGTGTAACTCAGCCTTAATGTTTCAAGTCTTTTTTCCCCTCGTAAACAGACAGCTAGGGTGCCACCACAGCCACAAAGGTAAGAGTTAGGAAGACCTAAATTCAAATATTGACTCGGACACTAACTGATACTAACTCTTAATGCTCAGTTATGCTCTAACCTGTTTTTCTCATTTACAAAATGGGGATATTAGTAGCATCCTACCTCCAGGGTGTGCATTAATTTTGGTAAAGTGTTTTGAAAAATTTAAAGCAGCATTTCAATACTAGTTGTTAAACAATGATGACAGCGTAGAAGAAAGCGATATAGTTCAGCATGATCTTACTAATTAAAAACAAACAAACAAAATAACAAAACCTGAGTGGGTGAAAGTGAAAGACTTTGAAAAAAAGCCTTGGGTGCCTCAGGGGGAGGAACCCCCTTCAGGAACTAAATCAAAGGAAAAGATGCTAAGGAGTGTATTACCTCTATGTGAAGCAGAAAAAAGTCACCAAGTAAGCCAAGTAAATTTGTGAAAAAAAATGAAGTTTGGCAAAAGAAGCACAAAAAGACACTAAAAACAAATTTCTCTAATGGCAAAAGAGGCACAAAAATTCACTGAAGGAAAGAACTCTTTAAAAAGCAGAATTGGCTAAATAGAGAAAGAGGCACAACAGTTTACTGAAGAAAATAATCCCTCAAATGTTAAAACCTGGCAAGCAAAAGCTAACGACTTCATTATAGATGAAGAAACAATAAAACAAAAAATAGGAAATGTGAAACATCTCATCAGAAAAGCAAGTAGATCAAGTAGTAATAAATTAAGGATTAATTGAACTACATGAAAGCCACAATTAAAGAAAGAACCCAGCTATATTTCAAGAAGCTATCCAAGAATAGCTATCTTAGATTCCTGAATATAAAATAGAAATTGAAAGAATCTACTAATCGCTTCCTGAAAGAGATGCCCAAAATGAAAGCTCCCAGAAATATAACCAAATTTCAGAGCTCCCATGTCAAGCAGAATATACTTCAAGCACCCAGGGGGAGAAATCCATGTATCCTGGAACCATTATCTGGATGACACAAGATTTAGCAACCTTAGAGTAGAGGGCTTAGATTGTGATATTCTGGAAAGCAAAGGAGCTAGGATTACAACCAAGAGTCACCTACCCAGTAAAACTGGGTGTAATCCTTCTGGGGGAGAATGGATATTTAACAAAAGAGAGGACTTCTAAGCATTCCTGATAGAAAGATCAGAACTGTACAGAACATTTGGCATTCAAACACAAGACAGAAGAGAAGCCTAAAGAGGTAAACATAAAAGAGTAAAGAACTCACTAAAGTAAAACTGTTTAAATTTCTATATGGCCAGATGGTACATGTGACCCCTAAGAACTTTATCATTATTAGAGAAGTTAAAGGAGTTATGTAACAGAGAGCATGGATATGAATCAATCATGTTAAAAAGATCTCCCAAAAATGGTGGTGGAAGAAAGAAGGATGCATTTGGAGCAGGGGGAGGGAAACAGATAGATAGAATAGAGAATTTTTTGTTTTATCCAGTTTTTAACATGCTTATTTAAGATTTTGAGTTACAAATTCTATCCCTTCATCCCTTCCTCCCCTCCCTCTTCCTTGAGATGGTAAGCAATCAGATGTGGTTTACAGGTGCAATTATGTAAAACATTTCCATATTAGGCATTTTGTACAAGAAGGTTCAAGTAAATTTAAAAAAAAAATATGAAAGAGGAGGGGTGGCTAGGTGTCACAGTGAATAGAGCACCTTAAACCAGGAGGACCTGGATTCAAATTTGGCCTCAGACCCTTAACACTTACTAGCAGCATGTTCTTGGGCAAGTCACTTAACCCTAATTGCCCCACTAAAAAAATGAAAGCGGAAACAATAGCATGCTGGTGTACAGTAAATCAATATCAGTTCTTCCTCTTGAGGCAGATAGTATGCTTCATCCTTAGTTCTTTGGGATTGTCTGGTATCATTGTATTGCTGAGAATAGCTAAATCATTTACAATTCTTCATTGAATAATGTTGCTCATATGTTCTTATTTTTTAAATACATAAATTTATTTTCTTATTCACATCAGTCATTTCCACGAGATTTTGAGTTACAAATTTTCTCCCCATCCTCCCCTACCCACCGCCTCAAAACAGCCATCCCACTGTATAGCCCCTCCCCCAATCTGCTCTCTCCTATGTCCTCCCCCATAGCCCCTCTGACCTTCAGGCAGGGCAGGATGAGTCTCCCTACCACAGTGCCTGTGTATCTTGATTCCCAGTTGCATGTAGTTAATAATAATAATAATAATAATAATAATAATAATGATAATGATGATGATGATGATGATAATGATAATGATAATAATAATACATATATATTTGTAACTTTGATTATAGAACTTTAAATTCTAGATTCTTTCCCTTCCTCCCTCATCACCCATCCCCACTTGAAGGAAAAGAAATTCAATACAGGCTGTACATGTGTAATTAGGCAGAACATCTCCACAGTGGACATACTGTGAGAGACTGATTATATGTCCCTCCTTCTTATCTCTCCCCCCTCCTTGTTCTATTATCTACCCTGTCCCTGCCCCTTTACAGAATGTGTGCTTCCAGCAACCCTTCCCCCCTACCCTGCCCTGCCCTCCGTCATCCCACCTATCATCCCCATCCCCCCTACTCTACTGTGTGGCAAAATACTCAGTTTAGGCTTTATGTCATTCCTTCCCTAAGCCAAATTCAATGACAGTAATGTCGACCCTTTGTCTTTTGCCTCCCTGTTCTTCCCCTTCATTGTAACAATTATCCCTTGCCTCTTCTATATGAGATGATTAACCCCATTCTGTCTCTCCCTGTCTCCTCTCATTCTATTCTTCTCCCACATCAGAATTTCACCTTTTAAAGTATCATTCCAGCCTATTCAATTGATCCTGTACCCTCTATGTACACATATATACACATATATATGCGTGTATACATACATATGCATTTATATTCCCTTCACCTATCCTCATACTGAGAAAAGTTTCATAAGTTATAATTATTGCTTTTCCATGTTGGCATGTAAATAGTTCAACTTTGATAAGTTCCTTATGATTTCTTTTCCATGTTTACTTTCTCATGCTTCTTGTATTTGAGTGTCAAATTTTCTTTTCAGTTCTGGTTTTTTCAACAAGAGTGTTTGAAAGTCCTCCACCTCACTGAATAACCATATTTTCCCCTGGAACATCATACTCAATTTTGTGGGTAGGTGATTTTTGTTTTTAATCATAGTTCTCTTGATCTCCAGAATATCATATTCCAGGCCCTTGTATCCTGTAATGTAGAAGATGCTAGATCCTGGGTTATCCTAATTGTGTTTCCACAATATTTAAATTTTTTCTTCTTGGCAGTTTGTAGTATTTTCTCCTTGAGCTGAGGACTCCAGAACCTGGCTATAACATTCTTAGGAGTTTTCTTTTGGGGATCTGTTTCAAGGGGTGATTGGTGAATTCTTTCAAGTTCTATTTTGCCCTCTGGTTCTAAAATATCAGGGCAATTTTCCTTGAGAATTTCTTGAAGGGTGATTTCTAAGTTCTTTTTTTGATCATGATTTTCAGGTAGTCCAATAATTTTTAAATTGTCTCTCCTGGATCTATTTTCCAGGTCATTGCGTTTTTGAAGGGGATATTTCACATTGCCTTCTATTTTTTCATTTGTTTGAATCTGTTTAATAGAATCTTGATTTCTCATAAAGTCATTTGTTTCCATTTGCTCCACTCTAATTCTGAAGGAATTATTCTCTTCAACAAGCTTTTGAGATTCTTTTTCCATCTGGCAAATTAGACTTTTTAAGGCATTCTTCCCCTCATTGGCTTATTGGGCCTCTTTTGCCATTTGAGTTAATCTATTTTTTAAGGTGTTATTTTCTTCAGCTACTCTTTCAATATTCTCCTTTTTCAGTCCACTTCAATATACATCAATTCACGTAAGTCCAGGTTTTTCTGAAGTCATCCTTCTCATCATTTCTTATAGCATGATACTATTCCATTGCAAATATACACCTCTGCTTGTTTAGCCCTTCCCCAATTGATGGGTATCCCTTTGATTTCAAATCCTTAGCCATCACAGATAGAATTGGTATAAATATTTCCAAAGGAATTTTAATGAAAAAAAACAACACTATCCACCTCCAAAGAGAAAACTGACAAATTGTGAGTTTAAATTACTATGTAATTTCTCACTTGATTTTTCTTGTGCTTTTTGAAATATGGCTAAAATGGAAATATTTTGTATGATTTCACATATTTAGTTGGTATTATGTTGTTTGCTTTCTCTGTGGGAGGAAGAGCAAATTAAACACAGGGAGCTCACAATTAAAAAACAAGAAAAAGTGTCAAAATAAATATATTTTTAAAAAGGTTAATTCACTATACAAAGTAATAAATAATATAAATAGAAACTATTATTACAATTTTATTTGGTAATACATTTTACAGTTTCCCTGAAATAAATGAATATTTACAAAATACAAAATATTAAATTACAAAAAAAATTACAGGATTTAAACAATTCAATTTCAGAATTAAAATTGAGCAAGTTATGAATCAATTTCCAAATAAACAAACTCTAGGATCAGATGAATTCATAGATGAGTCCTTTCACATATTTAATGAACATTTAATTATAATATTACAGAAACTATTTTTAAAATGATAAAAGCAATCCTACTAAATTCTATCTCTAACACAAATATTGTCTTGATACATAAACCAGGGAGAGTAAAAACAAAACAAACTTTAGAGAGACTAATATTGCCATTGAACATAAATGTAAAATAATTAAACATTATCAAAGAGCAAAAAGTTGTTTTAGCAACATATGAAAAAGAATAGAGGCACCATACTAAGTATGTAGAGTTGGTTGAATAGTCAGAAAACTAAAAAGTCAACTGACTATGTTAATAACAAAATCAGCAATATATATATACATATATATATATATATATATATATATATATATATATATATACACACACACACACACATACATACATACACATACATATACATAGTTATATACATGAGACCTTGAGTTATAAATTTGACAGTTTGGTTGTTATGGCATTGAATAAATAAATTAGTTTTTGAGTGTCTTTTTTTACATAAATGGGTTGTAGTTCATGAAAAAGTATTTTCTCCCCATCTTTCCAGTACCCAATACCTCAAAACAGCCATACCACTGTATAACCCTCCCGCAATTTGCTCTCTCCCATGTCCTCTCCCTTGGCCCTCTGACTTTCCAGTAGGGCAGGATGGATCTCCCCACCACAGTGCCTATATATCCCAATTCCCAGTTGGATGCAGTTGTTAATAATAATAATAATAATAATAATAATAATAATAATAATAATACATATATGTACATATGTGTGTGTGTATATATAGATATAGATATAGATATATAGCATTTTATTATAGAACTTTAAATTCTACATTCTTTCCCTTCCTCCCCCATCACCCAACCCTACTGGAAGGACAAGCAATTAAATACAGGCTATACATGTGTAATTAGGCAGAACATCTCCACAATGGGCATATTGTGAGTGACTTACTATATGTCCCTCCCTCCCATCCTGCCCCTGCCTTGTTCCATTCTCTACCCTGTCCCTGTGCCTTTGCAAAAGAGTGTACATCCAGTAACCCTCCCCCTCAACCCTGCTCTCCCCTCCATCTTCCCACCTCCCATCCCCATTCCCCCCACTCTCCTGAGTGGCAAGACACCCAGTCCAGAGTTTACGTCATTCCTTCTCTAAGCCAAATTCAATGAGAGTAAAGTTGACCCTCTCCCCCTTGCCTTCCTGTTCCTTCTCTCCACTGCAACAAATTATCCCCTGCCTCCTCTACATGAGATGATTAACCCCATTCTGTCTCTCCCCATCTCCTCTCATCCTAATTTGATACTAAAAAAGAGAAACTACTGAGAAACAACTGAGTGAATGAGATTAGGTACACACTGTAAGAAGTAAACATATCTAGCACCCTAGTATTTGATAAACACAAACATATCAGCAACTAGGGAATGGACTCATTAATTTGTTTTTTCTTAAAAGAAGAAAAATGAAAACTTGAAAAGAATGTGAGAAAACAGGCACATTGATGAACTTTTAGTGAACTTGTGAATGGATAATGCAAAAAATCATTCTCAAAAGCAATTTCTATTACAAATGAAAAAGTTACTAAAAAAGTTACCCTTTCACCCAGCTATACTAGTGCTAGACCTAAACTCCAAAGGGAGCAAAGAAATGTGAAAAAGGTATTATATCTCTAAAAATATTCATAGTAGATCTTTTAGTGGTGGTAAAAGTATGAAATCTTAAGGGGATACCCATCAATTGAGTAATGGCTGAATAAGTTGTGGCATATGAATGTGATGGAGTACTCTTTTATTGTAAAAAGTAAGGAAATAGACAATTTCAAAATGACATGGAAAGATTTATATCACCTAATACAGACTGAAATAAGCAGAATGAGAAGTATATTTTATAATATCAATGTTATAAATATGAACAATTTTGAGGACTTGTATAAATTGATGAAGAAGAAAATGAATGGGACCAGAAGAAAATAATAAATAGTAACAACACTGTAAAGACCCCTTTGAAGGTTTTGAAAATGCTGATCAAGGACGGTTGGTGGCACAGTCAATAGAGCACCAGCCCTGAAGTCAGGAAGACCTGAGTTCAAATCTGGAATCAAATATTTAACACACATACACACACAAAAAACTAGCCATGTTACCTTGAGCAAGTCACTTAACCCCAATTGCCCTACCTTCCCCTCTCCAAAAAAAAAAAAGCAAAAAAAATGCTGATCAATGCAATGACCATTCATGATTCCAGAAGAGCAATGATGAAACATTCTCCTCACCTCTGAACAGAGAAATAATGGATTCAGGGTGTACAAGAAGCATGCTTTTGCACACAGCAAATGAAGGATTTTTTTTTTACTTGACTATTTGTTACAAGGAATTTTTTCTTTCTTTTTTTTTTTGTTCTTTGACAGACAAGAGTGAGAGAAAGAGAAAAGATTTATTATCATTTTAACAAACTAATTAAATAGAAAGGTGAGGAGAAGATCTACAGATGTGGAGAATTGCATGTATTTTCAGATATAATCATTATATAGTATTTTACTTACTCCAATTAGTTATTTTTACTTTGCTGCAAGATAGTTCTCATGATATGGGGCTCATTTAATACATGGACAATCAAAATAAAATACAGTGATTAAGATTAAAAAAATGAAACAATAACCCAAGATGATCTGCAAAGGTATTTTTGCAGAAAGTGCTGATTGTACTGAATCTTGAGTCAATACAGGGATACTAAAGGCCAGAGTTTAGGAGGGAAAGTGCTCCAGCATAAGGGCCAGTCAAAGTGAAGGCACCAAGTTAGATGCTGCTATGTGTAAGGAAAGGCAAACAGACAAGTATGTCCGGTTCCATTAAACAAATGCAGGGGAATAAAGTGTGTGACAACTGGAAAACTAGGGAAGACCCTGACTGTGAAGGAATCTAAATCCAGTCTTTTCTCATCCTTGTCCTTTTTTGACATCTCTACAGCCTTGGGCAATGTCAACCACCCTCTTCTCCTTGGTTGTTCTCTCTTCTTTCTGGGTTTCTGTGACTTGACTCTATCCTGATTCTTCTTCTGCCTATCTAGCTTTTCCTCCTTAGTCTTCTTTGCTGGATTTTGGTCCATCTCAGTGATGCTAATTTGGAGCACCTCAAAGGCCTCTGTCCTGGGCCTTATTCTTTTCTCCCTTTCTATTAGTTCATTCATGATAACACCAATTCTCCTGGATTCAATTTCCATCTCTACCTTGATGATTCTTGCATCTACTTATCCAGTGTTGACCTTTCACCTACGCTTGGAATTAGAGCCATGGATCTGCCAATGAATTTGGACATCTCAAACTAAATATCGCAGATCTCTTCAACTCAACATTGACAAATCTGGACTTCGTTTTCTTCCCATGCCTTTTACTTTTTCTCACTTTCCTGTTGCTCTCAAGGTTATAATCATCTTGGTCATATAATCAGAACTTTGGGTATCAGCCTTTACTCCTGACACTTTCTTATCCCTTCCCCCCAATATCCAATCTGTTGCCAAGTCCTGTCAATTCTACCTCCATAGCATCTCTCATATATGTTTCCTTCTCTCCTTTGACACTGCTACTATCCTGGTGCTTTCCCTCATTACCTCAGACAAGGGCTCTTACAGTAGTCTTCTCATTGTTTTATGTTCCTCAGGTAATTTCCCCACCCCAATACAACCCACCCTCCAATCAGCAAGTGACCTGCCTAAAGCACATATCTGCCCAAGTCACACCCTACTCAGTTGACTAGAATGGATTGCTGTCACCTGGACACCAATTATAAAATTATCTCTTTGACATTCGATGCCCTTTGTAAGCCAGACACATTATCTTTCCCCTTAAAACCTTACCCTATCCTATCTTCCTCATTGTTGGAAAGAGCAGCACCATTCTTTCAGTAACCCATGATAACAACCAAGGTGCTGCTCCTACCTCTTCACTCTTTTCCACCCACCATTTCCAATGCTGCAAAAACCTGTCAATTTAACCTTTGCACCATCTGTCATATTTGCTCCCTTCTCTTCTTTGACACTGCCTTCTCCTCCCCAGGGCAGACCCTCATCACCTCACATCTGGATGATTGCAAAAGCTGCTGATGGGTCCGTAAGCTTCAAGTCTCTTCAGTTTCCAGTCAACCCTCCATTTAGTCACCAAAGTGATTTCTTTCTCAAATGCAAGTCTGCCCATGTTACCTTCTCTACTTAATAAACTACAGAGGCTCTTGATCACCTCCAGGGTTCAAATCAAAAATCCTTTGCTTTGAGTTAGTTTAAAATACTTCACAGTCCAGTCTTCCCCTGCTTCCATTTTTCTTACATCTCACTCTCCTATCACATACTCTTCACTCCAGTGACACTGGCCTCCTGGCTATTCCACAAACAAGACATTCCATTTCTGGGCTCTGAGCATTTTCTGTAACTGTCTTCCATTCTTGAAATGCTCTCACTCATCATCTCTGCCTACTCCCTTATTCGGCTTCCTTTAAAGACTTCCTTCCCCTTCCCAATTAAAATCTGACCTTTAGAGGAAGCTTTTCCTAACCACTGTTCATAATTATTTCCTACTTATCTTGTATATCATTTGTTGATATATATTTCTTGGCTTGTTGTGTTCCTTACTAGATTGTGAGCTCTATGAGGGTAGGATTAGGTAAATATGCCATACGTCCTTAGGTTTCTTGGGTTTAAAAAGTAACAGGACAATTGAAGAAACCCTACAGAGAGCCCAATTCATATTAAGTGGATTTGATCAGTTGAAGTAACTAAGGATGAGTAATTTAGAGAAGAAGAGACTCAGAGAGAAGAGGCTCAACTTCAAGTATTTGAAGGGCTGTTCTGTGGAAAAGAGATTGGCCAAGTCTGATTGGCCCTATGAGATAGGATCAGGGGTAATGGGTGGATGAGGCAAAAAGGCAGACTTGGGCTGAGTGTCATAAAACAAACAAACTAAAAAGACTGCCCCAAGGTAGAGTGGGATATCTTTGAACAGAGGTATAAATGGCTTTTGGCAAGGCATATTACTTGTAAGGTTCATTTGTCAGATCTGAGTTGGAATGGATCGATGTTGTGATACTACCAGCTTTACATTCTTTGCTTACGTGAAAAGCTATGGCCGATCTTTTTCCCCAAGGAAGAGAGGATGAACCAACCTCCTTCCTCTTGCTAGAGAGGTAAATCAATTATGGGTGCAGAATATTTCCTATGTGCATGGTTACAGTCACTCTCAGGTCATTTTGTGTCACTATTTATCTCATAAAAGGGGGCTGCCTTGAGCTCAGATATCTCAGTGCATGAATATGGGGTAAAAAAAAATGACAAAAAATTTTTAAAAAAGCTTCAATTGAATGAAAAGGAGAAAATCTATGTAGAGAAATAAAGGGATAGTAAAAGAGAGATTTACTTGTAATCATTTCTGCTTGCATTCCTCTCTGACTAATTCAAAAATGTCATCTCTGCCTTCTCTTTAGTACCAAACTCCATCTTTGGTTGCACCTTTTCTGGATGAAATGAGAATCTGATACCTGACTCTTTCCCAGCCCCCATTTATTAACTTGGGGGTGAGGGGAGACAGTATACAATTGCTCTATACTCCTAATTAGAGAGTGGAGAACAGATGTTCCATGAAACCTTAGAGACAAAAATGAAGGCAATCTCCCCTGAGGCAACAGAAAAAAGTGACTTTTATAACATCATTCTGTCTTCCTAAACAAAATGACGTATTGATGCCAAATGGTAGTAACACTACTTTGCAAGGTTACTTATAAAAATCATTTTCCTTCTTAAATTTGAATATATATTTCATTTATTTTAGTTTTTATATCACTTACACTTCCTGTTGTAATTCCTCCCCCCAGAGACTAATTCATCACTTTTTAAAAGTATGTCAAAACTAACCAACATATTAAAAATTCCGACATTAATTACACTGCCCACAAATTCTACTGTACCTTTTTCTGCAATATTGATGATGATGGTGATGGCAATTTTTGGCTTCTGGACCCATCTGAAGCTGAGTCTGTTCATAAATCTGCAGAGGGATGGAGGGATGCTTGGAAACATATGTCACATTGTCATGTGAAGCAGGGGATGGAGCCTCTCTGGCTCTCACATAAAAGTGTGATGAAGTACTTCTGAAAGGGAGAAGTAAGGGAGCCATTTATACCATCCATTACATGCACTATTAACTATTTAGAAGCTTCCATAGAAAAATCCAGGAAAAGATGAAAACAATAGCCTGGAAGTTTGTAAACTTGTATGACTAGAAAAAAAAATGGTGGTAACCTTAATATCTATGTGACTAGTAAGACATGGGAGGTATTTGCTGGAGAGATTAAAAATAAAAACTTGGAAATTTTGCGCTTGACATTTCTATGGGACATCTGGTTGGAGTTGTCTAATAGTCAGATAGTGAATTAGTAATAGAGTTCAGAAGAGAGTTTTAAGTTGGATATATAGATGTGACGATCATATTTCTACTTCAAGTGCAGTAAGTTTGTAATATGAAACAAATTTTCTTTACATCTGCATATTTAACTATATAGACCTTTAACCCATAGGAAGAATTTCTAGTTTATGAAAAATAATTATGATTTTTACCTTCAGGATGCCTCTAAAAACCTATAAGAATAGGAGGGATTCACATATATACCTGTGATCATGATCATGCAAATTATGTTTCTCCTTAAAAAAACAAGACAACAAATCATATGAATGATACTTAGTGTTTCTGTTTCCCAAAATAAATAGGCCATGCAATTGCACTGTAGTCAATTGCTTTTGAATGAATACGGCAGTGGATGGACAATATCCATCTCCAACTGCTGAAGCTAACTGATAAAGCTCAAATCCATTAGAACAGTGTTTCTTCCTATAATTCAGAACCTGTAAGAAGCCAATTATTTATGTAGGAATCATGGTGTTTGGGGATAGTGCTGAGGACATGATTCATATGTCATACATCACCAAAGACAGACAGCTGCAGGCACCATGTTAATTTCCTTGTGATCTTTGTAGTATTTATTGAATGCACAAGTAGAAATCTGTTCATATTTATGGGAAATAGCCACTCCTTTAGTATGAGGAAGTGCATAAATCCAAGCAATGGGAAAGTAGAGACAGGCACAGCCTGGATCAGCAGGAATTTCAGACATAATTTTCAATTAAAATGGAGTATAGATGAACAACCCAGTCATCATTACTCATGTTTATGCTTGTTCCAGATGCAGGTCAGAGAGTTAGACTCTGATTTGCTAGCTCATCAGCATCCTCACTAAAATTTCTAGCAGGAAGCCAGGTTTAGGGACATGAACAGAAACATGTCTTTTGTGGGCTCCTGTTATTGTCAGTGATTCTGATTTTATTGGTGACTTTTGCCACACTTCTTCTAATGAAGTCTCTTTTATGTGATTGTGGCCGCTGCAAATCATGTGCTATCATGAAATACCATTTTTGCAAAGATTAAAATGAGAAACCTCATGATGGTCCCCAATTTAAAATGCCCCATTTCATGTCTGAGTGAAAACAAGGTATGAAATTAAATTGACTTCCATCAGATTAGTCAATATCTTTCAGTGATGTATTGATCTCAGTGCTGACAAGCTTGAAATTCTGCCTGAAATATATTTTCGTGTCTAAATCCAATCAAATTGAAAACACATTTATTAAGTACCTACTATGCACAAGTAGGCAGAATTGTGTAGTTACACAAAGACTAGGGGATCAGTCATGTAGTCAAGGATACCTGGGTTCAAATCTTGCATTTGTTACATCCTGCAACTATGACCTTGGGGAAACTGCTAACCTTCTAACCTTTTGCTCTGTAGTGGTATAAATTGCAGACATTTACTGATTTGAATTAGTAGAGGGTTTTTTTTTTTTTGTTGTTGTTGTTTGTTTGTTTGTTTTTACCTAGGAAATGTCTCACTGATTACATCCCAAGTCTAGAGTCTGACCCAAAATATACAATGGACTATATAAAGCATTAGAATATCCTCTCTTTATATAAGGATTCTCACACCTTTTAGCTTCTTGAGTTGATCCATATAGCACATTCAAGCAACACGGCATCATTTTTGGCCAGAATGCCATTTTCCCAAACCTGATAGATGGTGTGTAAGGGGCAATAGAGATGAAAAAAGAAAGGAGTCTTATTTAGCAGTCAACTTAGTGATAGTCTTCTCAACAGTCTTTAAGTCTGTCTCTAGGATAAGAGACATAATGGTCATTATTCAGCTCATATAGAAAGTCCTTCCATATTGGTGGCAACTTTCAGAGGCAATAGTTTACTGGCTTTGCTTTGGAAAATGGATAGTCTCTTCAGCACCACAGTGAATCTTCAGGGATGGAAGTTAATGTAGGAGATTTGTAATGGCTTAATTGAATGGCAGGTCAAGGATTACTAAAGGAAATAGCTCACATGAATTAGAGATGGTAGCCAAAAATTGGCCCTAATCCTCTTTAAATTCAATGAAGCAAATGACTGTTATAACCAGAAATGTAATTGGATCAGATCCATGATTTGAATAGAGTTATAAGAAGGTAGACATTAGTCAAAGGGACAGAACGGGCGAAGAGCAGAATAATTTAATATTAAGAACATAAACTCATGGAAATTCAGAGCCAAGATGGAGTATAGGTTGCAACTTGGCTAACCTCTCCCCACATTCCCTTCACAATAACTTTAAACAGCACCTCGGTTGAATTATGGAGTGAAAGAGCCAACAAAAGGTTGATGGGAGACATTGTTCCGCTTAAGACAACTTAGCAGGTCAGAAGGGCAGGTCTATGATAGTGGAGTGGCAGTTAACATGAGCACGTGCAGGGTGTTGTGACATTGCCTTGGCAATACCTGCGGCAAACTTTGGAAGTAGCTGTTAGAGTGGCAGCAGCAGCTTTGGCAGCTTTCAGCTCAGAGACAGTAACTGAGTTGCACAACTGGTCAGAAAGAGGTAATAAATGGCCCTTTGCTGGTGCTGGATTCAGGACCCTGTTTCATTGTTCATATACTTTTTCAGGTCACACTTCCAGGGCAAAGAGGAGCCCTAGCATTGTGACAACAGGAGAGCAGAGGCCTGACTCACAGTTTCAGAGTCAAAAGGAGTGGCCAGGGAAACAGAGGCCATAGGCCCAGGGAAACAAAGGCCCTTGTCACAGTTCCAGGGTAAAGAAGAATGCTTGTGGTGGCTCCCAGGGGAGTAGAAGGACTCTGGTTTCAGTTTCAAGGTAGAAAGGACCGCAAGTACTTGTGGCTGCAGAAGAGTAGAACACCTGGTCATAGTTCCAGGACCTTCATAAACAATAGCACTTGTGGTTGCAGGGGAAGAAGGCTACTTCTTAGGTAAAGACCTGAGCACAGGCCAGGAAAGCAATAACCACATCTCTCCTTGGATTTTACCATCTTGGAATCATTAAAAACTTAGACACTTTAAGAACTAGCTCAGGAAACAGCTATACCAAAAAGTAGAAACATGGGAAAGTGAGTACTCTAAGTAGAGCTCACCTTGAACATAAAGTTAGAAATTAGGAAATAGGGGCGGAGTCAAGATGGAGGCATGGAAACAGGAGAACTCCATGAGCTCCCCCAAATACCACCTGAAATACCTATAAAATATGACTCTAAACAAATTTCAAAGCTCCAGACTCCACAAAAATGACAGAATAACAAAGCTCCTGCTGAAGGAAGCCTGGCAGGTGGTCATCTCAGCACGGTGGAAGCAGAGCCCAGCCCCATGCAGTTTCAGCTCCAGGGCATCAAGGAGAATCCATGGCTGGAGCATTCAGGAGAGTGAATCATCACAAGCTGTGGTGATTTCCAGAATCACCAACCCACAAGAGCCAAGGACAAAGGGAAAAGGTCAGTGGAACTCAGCTAAATTTGAAGGAGATGTTCTGGCAGAACTACCTCCACAGCTAGCAGCAGTCTGAAGCAGCAACCCTTCAACCGCCTCCACATGCTACTTCAGAAGATCCCAGCCTGCAGATTGCAGGGGGGCCAAGCGATCATTCAGAGGCTAAGTGTTATTGCCTTGAGCTGCCTGGATTGGATTGTGGTCTTGGGTGGTGGTTCTGAAGTGTGCTTTCAGTGAGCCAAAGCTGGTGGGGGCTACAAAAAATGGCAACCTCCTAATAGCTCCAGCAGATGCAAAAACCCCAGCAATTTGAGACAGAGCTCTCCCTTCTGAAAGCAGAATTTTATTACTGAGCCCAAAAACCAAGTAACTGACTGGCAACATGAGCAGGCAAAGGAAGCAAAGAAAGCCTAGCAATCCAACTTTAGATTCCCTTTTTGGGAACTAAAAGGACCAAAGCATGGAATAGGAGGAAGACAACACAGTCAGAACTCACACACCAAAAGCTTCCAAGAAAAATATGAAGTGGATCAAGGCCACAGAGGAACTTAAAAAGGATTTTAAAAACAAAATAAGAGAAGTGAGGAAAATTGGGGAGAGAAATGAGAATGATGGAAGAAAATCATGATAAGAGAGTCAACAACGTGACTGAAGAAAATAAAACATTAAAAAATAGACTAACTCAAATGGCAAAGGAGGCTCAAAAAGCCAATGAGGAGAAGAATTCCTTAAAAAGTAGAATTTGCCAGATGGAAAAAGAATCTCAAAAGCTTGCTGAAGAGAATAATTCCTTCAGAATTAGAGTGGAGCAAATGGAAGCAAATGACATTATAAGAAATCAAGGTACTATTAAACAGATCCAAACAAAAGAAAATAGAAGGCAATGTGAAATATTTCCTCCAAAAAAACCACTAACTTGGAAAATAGATCCAAGAGAGAAAATTTAAAAATTATTGGACTACCTGAAAGCCATGACCAAAAAAAGAACCTAGAAATCATCCTTCAAAAAATTCTGAAGGAAAATTGCCCAGATATTTTAGAACCCAAGGGTAAAATAGGACTTGAATGAATTCAGCAATCACCTCTTGAAAAAGATCCCAAAAAGAAAACTCTTAGGAATGTTATAGCCAGGTTCCGGAGTTCCCAGATCAAGGAGCAAATATTAGAAGTTGCCAAGAAGAAACAATTTGAATACTGTGGAAACACATTTGGGATAACCTTGGATCTAGCAGCTTCTACATTAAGGGATTGAAGTGCCTGGAATATGATATTGCAGAGATCAAGGGAGCTAGGACTAAAAGTAAGAATCACCTACCCAGCAAAACTGAGTATAATGTTTCCAGGGAAAATATGTTCATTCAATGAGGTGGAGGACTTCCAAGCGTTCTTGAGGTAAAAAACAGAAATAAATAGAAAATTTCACATTCAAACACAAGAAGTATGAGAAGATAAAAAGAAAAGAAATCATAAGGAACTTTTCAAAGTTGCACTATTTACATACCAACATGGAAAAATGAGATTTGTAACTTGTGAAACTTTTCTCAGTATGAGGATAAGTGAAGGGAATATAAATGTATATATACATATATGTGTATATATATGTATATATGTGCATATATATATATATATATATATATACACACACCCACCCACAT
>CM053582.1:576158263-576177347 GCA_028627135.1 Pseudochirops cupreus
TTATTGGAAGCCCCTGGTGGGGGAGCTCTGGCTGTGCTGTCCTCCTGCAGCTCTCTGCCTTGGTCCTTCTTTTCTTCAAAGAAGGAATCTAGGGTTTGGTTGCTGTTCTTACCCTGCTTCTTATGCTCATTCTTATTCATGGTTGGTCAGTCCGTGATTTTTTTTTTTTTAATCTCTGTGGAGCTCTGCTTCTGGAGGGGAAATCTCTGTCCCAAATTGCTGGGGTTCTCCCAGCTTCTGGAGTTCTTAGGAAGTTACTGGCTCCTTCCTCCACTTCTGGCTGACTGAATAAAAATGAACCACAGGACCAAAGCCAAGACTGCGATCCGGATCCAGGCTGCTCAACGCGAGAGCACTTGGCCTCTGAATGATCGCTTGGTCCCCCTGCAGTCTGCAGGCCGAGAGCTCTGAAGCAACAATGCGCAGGTGGGTGCAGAACCTCCACTTTACGCTTCTCAGCCCTCGAGGCATTTCGGCCAGACTGCTTTTCTCCAACGACCTTGCAAGCCCCATTGAACTAGTTCTGGATCCTACCGCAGCTGCCGCCAATCTGCTCACCCGCAGCTCCAGCTGGAGCTCGGCTCCTCTAGTTCAGCCACCCCCAGGACACAGCTGAGGTTTCAGGTCAGGCTGGTTTTGGTTTGCAGTGCTGATGTGGTTCCTCATAGCTGAGCTGACTTTAGTGGAATGTATATTTGTGTGCTTTTTGGAGTTCTAGAATTAGTTTAGAGTCATATTTTATGGGTAGTTTGGGGTGGCTATGTGAGAGCTGCGATATGTTGCTGCTCTTACTCCGCCATCTTGGCTCCGCCCCCTTTCAGAGTTAATTTTTATAAGATTTTGAGTTCTAAATTTCCCCCCTCCCCGAGACAGCATGTAATCTGATGTTGGCTATAGGTGTACAATCATATTAAACATATTTCCACATGAACCATGTTGTGAAAGAAGAGTCAGAACAAAAGGGAAAAACATAAGAAAGAAAAGAAAAGAAAAAAAAATAAAGGGGAAAATAGTATGTTTCCATCTACATTCAGACTCCATACTTTTTTTCTTTGGATGTAGATAGCATTTCCCAGTATGAGTCTTTTGGAATTGTCTTAGATCATTGCACTGCTCAAAAGAGGTAAGTCTAACAAAGTCAGCCACCACACAATGTTGCTGTTATAGTGTACAATGTTTTCCTGGTTCTTGCTTCACTCAGCATCAGTTCATGCAAGTCTTTCCAGGGTGTTCAGAAATCTGCCTGCTCATCGTTTCTTATGGAATAATAGTATCCCATTGCATTTATACACCACAACTTGTTCAGCCATTCCCCAAATGATGAACAACCCTCAATTTCCAATTCTTTGTAACCATGAAAAAAAGTTGTCATAAATATTTTTGTACACATGGTTCCTTTTCCTATTTTAACGATCTCTTTGGATTACAGATCTAGTAATGGTATTTCTGTATCAAAGGGTATGTAGTTTTATAGACCTTTGGCATAGTTCCAAATTGCTCTCCAGAATGTTTGGATCAGTTCACAACTCCACCAACAATGCATTAGTTTAACATTAAACTTTTTTAAGCTTGGGTTCTGAATTCTCTCCCTCCTTTTGTCCTCCTCCACCCATAGAGGTTAGAAATGTGATATCAATTATACATGTAAAATTATGTAAGACATATTTCTATATGAGCTATATCACAAAAAAGCAAGAAAAATAAAGTGAAAAAATCTGCTTCAATCTGTACTTAGACATCATCAGTTATCTCTTTGGGGGTTGGTAGCATTTTTCTTTCTCAGTCCTTTGGAATTGTCCTGAATCATTGTATTAATCAATATAGCCAAGTCACTGACAGCTGATCATTTTTTACTCTATTTCTACAATGTTTTATACTACTGTACAATGTTCTCCTGATTTTGCTCATGTCACTGCATCAGATATATAAGTCTTTCCAGGTTTCTCTGAGACCATCCTGCTTGTCTTGTCTGATTTTTTAAATAAAATATCTAATAATATTCTTGTGAAAAAAATGGAGAGATGTACATTAGTTAATAAACCTTATATAGAAATGACCAAATGGTGAGACTTGAAGAGTAGCTGTTAATGACTCAGTGGTGTAACCCAGGGATCTCTGTTTGGCCCTATGCTGTGTATCATTTTTAGCCATGACTTGGACAAAACCTTGATGCTGCCTTATTAATTGGTTCATCCAATCCATATAAGGGCCAAGAAAGTACACGGCAGAGTCAGGATCAAACAGGATTCTTATAGGCTAGAAAACTGGAATAAATTGAATAAGAAAATTCAGTAGGGATAGATACAGTCTACAATAATCAACTTCAACCATATCTGGTGGGGGAGACATAATTAGACAGGAAGTTTGAAAATAAACAAATCAAAATATTTAAAGGGCTTTCATAGGCTCTGACTTCAATATGACTCAGCAGTGTGATGTGCCAGCCAAAAAAAAAAAAAAGTTAATGTGATATTGAGCTACATCAGGAAGGACATGGCTTCCAGAAAGAGATAACCATGGGACCACCACTCTTGTTTCTCCTCAGACCTCAACCACTCTCATTTCTCCTCAGACTTCATCCACTCTCATTTCTCCTCAGACCTCATCCACTCTAGGTTCTCATCAGACCTCATCTAGAGAATTAGAGTCACTTCTGGCCACTATGTCTTTAGAAGGATTTTGGTAAATAAGAGTATCCAGGATGATGAGAGTTTGAGTCCATGGCACAAGGGAATTAGTTGAAGGAGGTAAGTATATTTAGCCTGGAAAGGAGGAAACTCAGGAGATGTGATAGCATCTTTCAAGTATGTGAAAGGTAGCTATGCAGAAAAATGGATAGACCTGTTCTCCACAGCCCCCCAGAGGCAAAACCAGGAGCAATGAGAACCCTCCAAAGAACCAAGTGCACCTTGATTTCAGGACAAAGTTTATAACAATAAATGATGTCCAGCTTCAGGATGACCTGCCTCCAGAGGCAGCAGGATGACCCCTTTTGGGGTCTTCAAGCTGGATGACCACTTCTTTGCTCTGTTTTACCAATGATTCCAAAACTCAGAATCTCTGATTCTGAGAGTGATCAATAACCATTTCTTAAGTATCTTTTGTAAGCCAGGTAATGGCTAAAGCAGGATAGATATAAAGACAGAAGTGAAACAGAGCCTGTCTTCAAGAAGCATATGTTCTAACAAGGGAGACAACATCCATACATGTGTATATATGTGTGTATGTATGTTTATATGTACACAATAGATATATCCACATTGGCTTGTATAGATACATATGCATACTTGCAATACACATATATGCACATGTATTTATAAATGTGTGTTTACACATGTGTGTACACAATGCATATATACATAACATATATGGATATTTTTGCATGTGTTTTCCCAGTCTTGGTTCCTCAAGAAGGTGAGTGGGTGAGGGGTATATGAGTGATATGTGAAAAAGGCAGCATCTGAAGGTGGTTCCTTTCGAGAACCTGTGCTAATGTGTGACTAGAGTTAACATTCTTGAAAAGCACTCTTCACGCATGATTTCATTCAGGCCTCACAATCTCCAGCCCTGTTTACTCAGAGGCGACCAAGAGAACATTGCCTCCAGTCCTATGACAGGCAGATTCTCTGCTAAGGCCACTGGAGCCTTCAATCCCTGAGCATGACTGGCTAATGGACTTTCCTTTCCTTTCTACATTATCCATAGTGCCTCAGATGCTGGCCATCCTGAGAACGGGAGAAGAGGATTTGTCTTCTTTATGTTTGCTGACTCTTCTAAGATTATCAGGCTGGCAGTAGGGATTTAATGAAATCAGGTACACAAGGAGATTCACATGGAGATAATGTATTAAATCGTCATTGGTTTGTGCAAGGCACTCGTTTATTAGTATGACAAAGAGCAATGCTATTCTTACTGCTGTCAAGTCCATGTTCCTAGGGAAATAATTACTAGTCCCTGGGGACACAGCATAGTGCCTAACTCAAGTATTTTTCTGAGTCCTAATTGAAATGGAGGCATTGATTTAAAGCCCAGATCTTCATCAGGCTTTAGCGGTCCTCTAAGGTCCATAGGCATGCTTCCCAACAAGTTTTTGAGGGTCCAAATCCGACTTTAGGTAACAACACCATCCCTCCTTTTTACTTAATGGAGGCCAGTGCTTGGCAACTCTTCCCTTGGCATAGGATGCTAATGAGGGAATATGAGGGTTTTTGTATTTTTTTTAGAGTAAGCACTGCTCCATTTGGATATTTGGTAATTAGAGCAATTTGTCACTCTCTATTTATCATCTGAATTAGCTTCAGGCAAATTGAAGAAACTGAAAATAATTTTTTACAAAAGATCTAGACTTGGGTTGCAGTAGGCTTGCTGAAATCCTGCCACTGCCCACCCATAAAAGATGAATGATTCTGGACTCAGACTCTTTCATCACCGTACTAAAAGCTCTCTGTTGAGACTAGGGTTCTCATCAGAGAGCAAAGGTTTTTGCTTCAGAAAACTGAAGATTCAGCTTTTGGGGCATTTTTTTTTTTTTTACAAAAAGTGTTTGGTCCCAAATATGCTAAGGGCTCTCTGGTTTTTCTCTCCCTTGGAGGGCAGCTTTTCTAGGCTGAGATCCAGAGAGCTGAGTGAAAGCATCACTGCTCATACAAAAGATTTGGTATGGGGTTTATTTGACTAACCCAAGAAATGACTTTTCCAGAAGTCTGTGTAAACAAGTTGGGGCTGGCCTCTAAAGCTGATGGAAGTGGGAGGTTTCCCAAGATGTCCAGATAACCCAGTTTTCTAGGTGGTAAATAGTGCTACGATTTGACGTCAGTCAGGTGGTAGATGTGCCCCTTTTTTCATAGGTTATAAAATGCTTGTTAATTGAAGCAGTGCAGAATGCCCTTGACTAGCTATGTGTGTGAGGAGGCTTACTCTGCTCAGATGGTCCTGGGTGTCCATTGCCCTGCCCCCAGGCTACCCATGCCTTGGTTCTTAGAAAATGACCCTAAGAAACATGAAAATTAGAGCCAGGGAATTCTACAATGGACCACGTATGAATTTGCTTTGGGGAAATTCTGGAGTTAATGTTATCTTTAGCATTTACTCTGCTCTCTTCCCCCTCCAATCCCCCTATCCCTTCCCTTCCTGGACAAAGACTTTTCTTTTGAAATCTCAGTCTCCAATTCACTTATTTCCTAGGACCCCTTGTCATGGCCAGTGGACATATATGACTAAGAGTCCATTCCATCCACATAACACCACATGCTTTAGACCTCCACTTCCTCTCTCCACTTGCTCAAATCAAGAACAATGGACTTGAAGCTGGGAGATCTGGTTACAAGTCCTGGCTTGGATCATTACTAACCATGTGGCTTTCTCTCTTTGAATCTCAGTTCCCTCATTTGTAAAATGGGTACAAGAAATCGGGATATTTGTAGCACTTGAACAATAGTTGTCGTCAGAAATGTCTTGCTGAAATATAAATGCTACTGGTTGAAATTTGAACCTCCTTGGCTAATTGTTACTTCATTCATTCTTGATTTGGTCTAATACATTCAGAAACGCTGCTTATCCAATACGATGGCCAAGGGATTCTTCCAAGGGAATGTTTGAATCTTCAAAGACATTTCTGCATATGATGCCTTAATACAACAACTTAATTTTTATTGGTGGCAATTTTAGGAAATTTTGTAAGTGGGGTAAATATCTACAAGTAGAAGGCTTTTGATCATTTAAAGTTCATACATTCATTCATTCATTCAATCAGTAATCATTATTTATTAAATCTGGTGTTTCTAGGTACAAAGAAATTAATACAAGGAGATACTTGACCTTAGGATGCTTGGAATCTGGGGTGGCTAGGTGGCTCAGTGAATAGAGCACGGGCCCTGGACTCAGGAGGAACTGAGTTCAAATCTGACTTCAGACACAACACAAAACTAGCCGTGTGATCTTGGGCAACTCACTTAATCCCAATTGCCCGGCTCTCCCCCCCTCAAAAAAAAGTTGCTTGGAATCAAGTAGAAATGACAAATGAGATGCACACTGTAGGAGTTCAATAAATATTCATTGATTGATTATCTGTCAGAAAGACTTCATTGAGTCCATCTTGGCTCTTGTGCAATAGATCCAAATGCCATTGCTTGACTTCCAGTCATTCCCATTCAGGTGGTACCTTTTCTTTCCTGGTTCTCTGAAATTCTCCACCCTCTAGCCACATAGTTGCTGTTCATTTCTACAGTCTCCTCATGCTCTTCTGCTCCAGGACTTCACTCACACACTTCTCCCTGACTAGAATGCTTCTCTGTGCTCTATGCCTTTCCCAATGCTTTCTTATCCTTAAACCTCCACTCGAGGATGTCTTCCTCTCCTGGGCCTCTGATAACATTGCTGATCAGCAGTATCCTTTCCCCAGGATACCTCTCAGTACCATGGTGTTCCTCTCTGGTGCACTCTTTATGCCAGAGTTTGAATCACTCAAGTTGAGTCTTGCTGGTTTTCCTACTTGCCTGAGGGCAGGGACTGATCTTATTTAAACTTGTTATTTTTCTTGGTATCTAGGACCATGCTCTGCACATTGCAGACCCAGAATAAATGTTTGTTGTAGAAATTGAATGTTTGCATGAGGCAAGTGCAAAAGCTATTGGATCAAGGTAGAGAAAGTTCACCTCCAGCTGAATATTCTGAGGAAGCTTCCTGATATGCATGGCGGTATTGAGAAAAATTACCTACTCTCTCAGTGGACAGTAGAATGGAGGATAGTTTTGGACTCCCCCCCTTTCAAAGTGCCTAAAATTTTTCACAGCATTTCTATCTGGCTTGCAGTTCTCTGAGGTCTGAGCCATCCCTCCAGTCTGAGAAGTCAGTAATGAAACTGAATTTATCTCTATTTTACTGGTGAGGAGCTGAGGCCCAGAGTGAAGAAGTGACTGAGTCATGGCTGTACAATCACAGAGTGCCAGAGGTCAGAGTGGGCCCCAAGCCTCCGCTATTCCAAGTGGGGCCTTTCTGGGATACTTCCCTATTCTGCTTCTCTGAGCTTGGTCTTACAGTCCAAAGAGCAGACATCCAGACTATACATTGGCTGCTGATCTTGTATGTGCACATTGGGAGGGCCCAGTTCTCTGGAGAACAAATTTTTTTAGGACAGTATCCATGCTCACATTGCATCTGGAAGGCATTTATCATTCAGGGAATTCCATCAGTCTCCAATCAGTTCATTACAGCCCACTGCCTGGACAAGGTACTGCAATCCCCAAAGAGTCCAATTTACTCTCAGGGAGTATCACCTGTGCTCACCTGACTAACAAGGATGCTGAGCAGAAGTGGAAGTGGGCATTGTTCATGGTAAGTGGCCTTCTAAGGAACCCCAGAGGCCACATATAGGGGGATCCATCCCATCTCCATTTCACCTCCACTATCACACTGATGGGATTATGAAGAGAGGTAGGACCAGAGCCCTTGCCTTCTGGTTCTCAGGCTCGTATTCAACATCTACCTGACACAGACCGTTAGCCTCTGTGGGAGACTTGATACAAGATGGGAAACACCATATACTCTGCTCTGGCCACATTTCTCAGTTCTGGAGCCCTAAGCCAAGCCTCTGAAAGACTCTGAATGACACTCTCACATTGGCTCTCTCCCTCTTGGATTAGAAGAAGGAAGGGTATAATTTTTGCTAATGGATTATTACTTTCCATTTACATCAATTTTTCTAATCATTTTATTCATAAAAAAAAATCCTTGCTCCTGCTGAACACTGGGAGGCTCTTTTCTCTGCGAGGCACCAGCAATTTCCCTGACTCATTTGTGTAATTAGTTTAATTAGCAGCTCGGCTTTAATGTTGATGCTGTTGGGCTGGGCACACTTTGTCACTTCCCAGATCAAGTTGCCAGACACTAACAGCCATGCTCTGGGAGGCACTAGGCTTCCTTAGAGTAGACTGGAGGGGAGGGCTGGGGAGTAGGGGAGAATCTGACTTTTAGATTCACTGGAGTATCTTCCTTTTTTTAAAGTAAAAGATTCATTAAATTCTGAGCGAGATCATTGAAGACTCTAGCAGTGGGCACCCATGTACATATTATTGTAGTGCATAATTATTCTATGAGATGCCAGGAACTATCACAGACCCCTTTAAACTTATTCATGAGGGGAAAGCCATTGTTGCAGTGCTAAGGAAAGTGGGACAGGTGGGGGCCTATTAAGCCTAACAGCTTGATGCAGATCAAACATAATTAAACAGTGCCGATCCCCAGAAATCTCCTGCCTGTATCTTCAGGTCAGAGAATTTAGAGGTGGAATTATCTTAGCAGTGTCTTTTTACAAACCTTATTCTATATATGGGGACCTGGGGTCCAAAGACGGCAAAGATTTGTCTGAGGTTATATAAGTATTAAGCAGCAGAAGCCTGACACTTGACTTCCAACCTTGGACAGTTCCCGTTCTGGGCCCACCTGAGATGGCTGTATAGGGGTGGGGTATAAAAGCATTGGGCTTCTTTGGCAGCCTGGCCCAACAATATGGGTGATGAGGTAAATGCTCTCTTTGCTCTTGACTCTGTACCTTACCCCTTTTCTGATTCTAGACTAGGATCAGGCCCTAAGAGCTAGGCAGCTGGGAGTCATGAGTAGTCTTGTTGCCTGCTCAAGCTTTCTAGAACCTTGCCCCGCTACTATGCATGCATAAAGCCTTCTTCTTATCAAAATCAATAGCCCTCTCCCTGGGATTTGATGACAACCTAGTAAAATTCCAAAGAGAAAGGAACTTACTTCTCCAAAACTCTGAACTGGCTGTGGGAATAATCACCCATTGGAAGAATAGAATCTTCGACACAGAGTAGAAAGGTAGGTGGGTTTCCTGCCTAATCTGCACCAAGAGCTTCTAGATTCCTTCAAGAACATTCCTGATACAGACCTTCAGAATTCCATGAGTTCCCTCCTATGCTAAGACACTCATTTAGTTTAAGGCAGCTTTCATTTCTGCTAAGGTATTCCTCATATAGATCTGAAGTTAGCTTTTCCCCTGTCATTTTCCTTCTGCCTCTTTCTTTGGGTTTTGCAGTACAGAGGTACCCAGATACCTCTGTTCCTTTTATATCACAGCTTTTCTGAGATATGATAGCTTATTCCAACATTTTTTTATGAGTAATATTGAGGAAGAGCCATCCCATCCATCCCCCAGCAAAGTACTCCATAGGTAGAGTAGGAGGGGGTCTCAGAGGCTGTCTGGTCCAAACATTTAATTTTATAGAGGAGAAAAGTGATGATCATAAAGGGAAAGGGACTTGATCAAAGTCACACATCTGAGAAGACCAGACCCTGGATTCTAATCAATGTCCTTTGACTCTAAACACAATTCACTTGTCATTACCACATACTGTCACCTAATAATGACTTTGACCCCAAATGTCAGTGTTAAAAGTCTTTTAGAAGTCCCACATCTACGCACAAACTTGAGGCACCAACCCATGCTATAACTAATGGTAGCATTTTCAAACAAAGAACCTGGCCACTCATAGTGACTCCTCCAGGCATGGGGAGCACGCAGAGCCAGGAGACAGGTAAGATGCATCCAGATTGTTTCCCCACAGGGGGACCTCTCCTTGCTTCTCTGCTCTCTCCTGTTTCAGGTTTTGAACAAAACTGTCTCTGTAGGTGCTGTGTTTGCTCACTGTGTGAAAGAAAGGGCAGGAGGCAAGGAGAAGCAGAAACTTGTCAAGGAATGTAGCAAAATGAGGCTTGAAGAGACAAGAGAAATTTGCCCCTGAATTGTTTGTCCTGGTGCATTTTAAGAAAGGGGAGAGCAAAGATGTCTCTCCGTTTCCTTCCAAGGCACTGTGCTCAGTATTTACAGATCTTTTTCAACCCCAGGCATGGAAATCTGCAGCATCCTTTCTTTTATACTTAGTGGATTAGGATTTATAAAACTGACTAAGTAAAATGATGTCTACAAAGTTTTATCTATTGGCCATTTAACTGTGGGTGTCCAAATAGACACAGGGCATGTGCCAGTCCCTGCTGTGGACATAAGGCACTGATCACATTGAAATTCAAGTGAAAGGGAGCTAGTTTTTTTACAGACATAATTGAAAAAATGTGGTTGGGTAATGAGTTGTTAAAATAATAGCAAAAATGTGGCCACACCGGGTGATCCCATGATGCACTGCAAATTAGCCCCTTGAGTGAATCAGGAAGGAAGTAAGAAGATAGGATGAAGACTAAGAAAACACGCCTCTGAGGGACCTTCAAACATTAGTCAGCGTGTGGAAGAAATAGACAGGAAAAGCAATTCAGATTCTGATGGAAACCAAACTAGAGGCATTCATAAGGAAAGATTTAAACTGAGGGCACACAAATGTGAAGTGGGGGGGCCATGTCAGGGCAAGAGCAGGGTTAACTGGGCTGAGGAGCACCAGGACACTGGACTGATGAAACAGCAAAGATCTTAAATTTCCTTTCTCACCTTGAATTCTTTGGGGGGAGCTTAAAACTTCCCACCTCCACGGGGAGAGTACCTTCATTATGTTGTTTTATGTCTTTACTTTGAAAAAATAACATTAGCCACTGTCCTTGACTATTGCGAATAGCCTTATAGAGTTACAGAATAGAATAGAGTTGGGTGTTCATTCTGGCCTTGCTACCAAGGGAGAGTGGGATCTTGCACTAATCTCTTTGCCTTCCTGGGTTTCTACTTTCTCTTCTGTGACACTGAGCCCTTGGTTTGGTCTTTTCCATCTCTAAAACTCTGTTGATGCCTTGATCAGCCCTGTAGTAGGTTATGTAATTCCTTGGCATGGCTCCATGGTAAAAATTACAAAATAGGTCACCTCATCTCTTGAGTGCCCATAAATCTTCTACTTGGTCTCCATTTTTTTTTTGGCTTTTTAGATGGGTGTAGATTGGGCAATTGGGGCTAAGTGACTTGCCCAAGGTCACATGGCTAGTTTTTGTGTTAAGTATCTGAGGCTGGATTTGCACTCAGGTCCTCCTGACTCCAAGGTCTGTGCTCTATTCACTGCACCACCTAGCCTCCCCAAGGAACAATGCTTTTCATCACTTTCCTTGAGAATATGGATCAGCATTATGAAGGTAAGTCAAAGCCTTTTCTTAATTAGACACACTTGACCCTGATAATCAAACTCAATTGTTGACATCTAAGGGCTTTCTTAATCTGGTGGCATATATTTGAAGACTAATTCCGCATGGCATGCCTTCCTACATTCTGACTTCCAGTCAAATTGATACACTTGCTCTGCTCTCTTCAAGACACTCCATCTTTCTTGTGTATAACTTTTGACTGTCCTATGTGTCTCAAATGCCCTTTTTTCAAATGTGAGAAATCCACCTCATCCTACAAGGGACCTTTCATAATTCCCCCACTTGTTTGGGTACCTACTCTACAAATGAGAGGGATTTTAAATTTATTTTGAATATTTGAAAGATATAATCAACATATTGATTTTCTCCACTAGGCTGTAAGTTTTTTTGAGCACAGCAAATCATAGAAATTTTTTTTTTTTGCCTTTGAATCCCCAGAACCTAGCCCAATGGCAAGATCATGCGCACAGATATGTATTTTCTACTGTTTCTCAGTTTCCTCACATCCCCCATTTTTTTAGGATCATAGATTTGGAAAGGGAAGGCCACTTAGGCATCATCTACTCAAACAGATTCATTAATAGTTTGAGGACATTATTAGAGTGATAGTGCCAAAAATGGCAGACTAGACATTTCTCCAGGCCCCCATTCAATACTGACTTATCCAAAATAGAGGACTTCTGCGCCAAGTATAGCATGATTGCAGCCAAGTCAACAGTACAAATAATGGGGAATCCTGCCTGGTGAAATCCTCACAAATCCCTGGCTTCTGATTGGAGGCAGAGCTTGGAACTCCAAGAGGTTCATTTAAGAAGGAGCTCAGGCCCAACCTCTGCTCATTTCTCATGTGATTGCACCACTTGGGATTTTTCTGCCTTCTTTCCCTTTCCACTGCAGTCTGCTTCTCAACTTCTTTTTGAGTAGTCACCGTCCCCCCATTACATCATCAAGGATCACCATTCTTTTACAGGAATGTATCACCAATGGTTAGTTGTCTCTTATTCCCCATGAACACAATTGGGGTTTTCTTGGCAAAGAGGCTGGGGTGGTTGCCATTTCCTTTTCTAGTTCATTTTCCAGATGAGGAAACTGAGGCAAACAAGGTTAAGTGATTAGCCGAGGGTCTATTAAATGTCTCAAGCCCAATTTGAATTTGGGAAGATGAGTTTTCCGGACAACAGGCCTAGTGCTCTATTTTGCACCACCCAGCTCCCCTAGCACTTTGTGTTTCAGTAAATGTTCATTGACTATTGAGTTAATTTTTGTACTATAAAAAATGATGAGCTCAATGATCTTAGAAAAAAACATGGGAAGATTTGAGTGAAATAATGATGAGCGAAATGAGCAGAACCAAGAGAATATCATATACAGTAAAGCAATATTTTTTTAAGAACAACTTTTAGCAAATAATTTCTTTTGAAATCCCCACATTAACTATAAAGGACATACAAAGAAAGCTGCTATCTGCATCCAGGGAAAGAACTGGTACATGGAAGGATTTAGAGAATAATTTTACACATACATATGTATACATGCATATATCATACATACACATGCACATACATACATTGATGTGTGTGTATTTATTTGTGTGCAACAGTAGCCATCTCTCGGGGGAACGGAAGAAAAAATACTTGACAATTTTGATGTGTATTTGAGAGGAATAGGAAGTTGTACATGGTAGATTTATAATTTCATATATAATCCTCTTTTTTACTGTACTATGATACAGAAATGCTTTAATTCCGTAAATTAAAAACAAAAGTTTCTGGACAAAACAATTGATCCTGGAGAACACTAATCTCTGAAGTCTTCGTTGGCACTCCTCCCATCTAGGTTTCACACTGCAGACAGGAAAACCAAATCTGCTATTATGACTTGTCACTAGGGCCTGTCTTGGACCGTCTCATGCTGCAGAGATTTTGCCAGCACAGTTTACCCTTATTCCATTCTGCAGCAAGCAGCAGACACAGATTATGCCAGCCCCATGAGGGTTGGTTGTGTTGCCTAGGTAAGACATACCTGAGCCTATAGAGATTCTTTCCTGAGTACCCTCCCAACCTCCTCTACATAGCAAAAGGTGCCAGATGAGAATTCACCACAATTAGAAAGGACAAGAGGAGGAAGTTGTACCTGGAAGTGTTTATATTGAAGGGAATAAAAAGCATGTCTGTCACCCCATCATTCCCTGGCATGCTCCAGGCAGAAGCCCAGAACAAGGAACCATCAATTCTTCCAAATGCAAGGAGGCTGAGGTGGTCTGAAATATTGACCTGGGAGAGCATTTGCCAGCTAGGTGTAAGGAGTCAGATAATCATTGGTATGATGTAAAGAAAATATCTGAAACAACAAAATGTCAATAAAAAAATGAAACAAGCCCTGAATAAACTCTTTAGAAACATTAATATAAAATGACAGTGCTGGATGCTAGGAGGAGAACCAGCTACAAATTCTCAAAGAAACGAACAAAGCTCCTCTTAACAAATATTATGAGATAGAGGAAGGGTGAACCAGAGTCTGTTCAATTACAGCATCATCCAGAGGCTTAAGACATCATGGGACCACCAAAGGGAGAAAGCAGGAGGCCTTAAAGAATGGAGTCTCTTCTTTCTACTCTGTATATCAAAAGGCCAAGGTCTCCCACTGCATCCAGGACCATCTCCAGTTGTCCTGGTCTATATCCTGATACTGGACTCAGATGGCTCAGGAGGAGAGAGTAACGGCTGGTGACTTTGTACAGCCCCTCCCTCACTTCATACCAATTCACCCTCTGAAGTCAAAGCCATCTTTGAGAATGGACAAACAGCAACAACAACATCCATCTACTGAGCTACGTGTTTTCTCTCTCATTAGCATGAAATCTCACTGAGGGTGGGGATTGTTTCTCTCTCTCTCTCTCTCACTGTCTCTCTCTGTCTCTGTCTCTCTGTCTCTGTCTTTGTCTCTGTCTCTCTGTCTCTCTTTGATTTTTTTAATACAACAAATACTATGCCAATTGAAAGAATCCACAAATCACCACCAGAAAAGTGTTACATTTGAAATCCAAGACAAAGACCTAAATGGAGAATTAATAAAGAAAATACTAAATCACTATGGTATTAAAGATCAAATCAAAGAAAGTTGCTATCTCTATGTGAACGACAGTGATAATGATAACCTACTCCAATTTCTGGGATGTCATTAGAACAGTACTCACAGGGTGGAAAAGGCTCAAAAACATACATTTAAAAATATTGGAAGAGGATCAATTAACGCATCATGCCATTAAAAATTCTTCAATTAACTAACAGAAAATTAGATAAACACAAAATCAAGAATTTGGAAACTTAGAGAAACAATGAATGAATGAGAAACAAAAAAAAAGTCTATTGACTTATAAAGAAAACTAAAAGCTAGTTCTTTGAAAAGACTGACAAAAATGATAAACCTTTGGATGACATGATTAAAATGAAAAAAGGAAAAGGAAATTAGAAAAACATAAGTGAAATACAACCAAGAAGATAATTTAAAAAACCTTTCAAGAATCTACAATATATGATTTTCAGATAAATATAAACTATTTGTTGTAAGTTAAAAATGTAAAATTGATCATTTTAACAGACTAGAAAAGGAATGAACAGACTCAACTGAATCTTGTAATCTAGTGTTTGACACACCTAAGGAGAAAAAGCATCCAAGGAAAAAAATTGCCCTTTGACAGTAATTTTTGTAAAAGCTGGGAAAGTCTATGTCAGAAATTAGGTGTAAGCCAACTATGCCATGTATTAGAATTAATTTAATCTGGAAAGATGGCCAGGATATTAGCGATCAAACCACTAACAAAGCATAAAAGATGACCGAATCATACACATTTCACTGCTAGGTCTAGAGTATGAATGATTAAGAAACAAAGGTTAAAGGCGTTTACAAGATAAATTTGTTGATTTGAAGAAATCAAATTTTTAAAAAGCCTTTTGCAGGCAAAACTAAGAAATCTAGTATAAGAAATTCATCTGAGAGTTTAATATCCAATGAAAATTAAGTCCACCTTGGTACATCCACCTCATCATGCCTTCTGCCTCCCCAGCTTCAGGGCTGAGCCATGGATGCTGAGAGTGCCCCTTAAGGACTGCCTTTCTCCCCTCCCCTCCACATTTGCATCTCAGTGCTTAGTATAGTGACTAGCACATAGTAGGTGCTTAAAATGCTGACTGACTCTGTAAAATTCTTTTTTAAAGTAAAATGTTTGGAGGGAGGGCGCTAGCAGCTGGTAGGGGTGGGATCAGTAAAGACTCTATGGGGAAAGTGGCACTTGAGTATAGTTTTGAAGGAAATGGGATTCTGAGAGGTAGAGATGAGGTACATTCCCAACACACTGGAAAGTGCCCTCCCTCCAAACAAGGGGGCCTCCATGCTGCAAGAGAATGGCTATTTCTGAAAGATGGGCTACATGGAGCATGGGGAAGTCAGAGAAGGCCCAGCACTGGGCAGTCAGGTGGCAAATGTGGGTTTTTCTGGCTGCCATGGCAGAGTTGGCTTTTTGACCATTGTATCCCTGCCAGTGCCATGGCCACAGCACAGTGCCTAGCACAGAGGAGACCTTGAATGGCTGCTTATGGACTCACTGGTGGTAGACTAGAGCCATCATTTCACCGATGCTTTGGCATGGCAGTGTAGGAATGCTCTCATCCCTGACACAAATCAAAGATCCAGAACCATATAATTGGTGATTTTTTTAATATTCCTAAAACATCTTCCCCCTTTTCTCTCCTATCTCCCCTTTCTCTTCTCTGTTTCCTCTCTTCTTCATTTGTCACCTTATTTTCTTATGACTCCATCTCTTACTTTCTTCTTTTTGTTTCACTCCCTGTCTCTCCTGTCTCTTTCTCTTTCTTCCTCTGTTTCTTCCTCCCTCCCCCCTCTTCTCTCAGTCTCTGTCTCTGCCTCTATCTGTCTGTCTGTCTGAATCTCTCTCTCTGTCTCTCTGTCATCTCTCTCTGTCTCTCTCTGGTCTGTCTCTGTCTCTGTCTCTCCCCCCTCAGTCTCTCCTCCTATCTCTCTGAATGATTCTGAGATAATGATAGCCTCTGGAATGATGATCTAAGAATCAATCCCTTCACCTATGATTTAAGGTTTCCTAGAATAATGAGAAGCACAGGTTTACCTTAGCACTGGCTCATGCTGACATCAATACTCACTCAGAGACCTTGGCTGAGATTATGACCCAGTAGGTGCCCTCTGTTGTCCTCAAAGTATTGACAGAATGACTTTGGAGCCTCAATTCAATGAACCAAACGGAGATCATCTGACCTTTGGGAGATTGTTTTTCTGCCCTTGATTTGTTTGGAGGAAGAAGAGGGAAACTAATTTTTTTCTTGTTTAAACACGAAAAAGCAAATTAAAAATAGGTGATTTATTTCAAGCTTCCAAAGAGAAGCTGTGTAACAAATGGACCTCATCAACTTCATATCACAAAAACAAAACATAGAAATGATATTTCCCAGTAATCATAGTTGGTGTGGGGTGGTGTGTGTGTGTGTGTGTGTGTGTGTGTATGTGTGGTATGTATGTGGTGTGTGTGTGTGTGTGTGTGTGTGGAGTGTATGTGTGTGTGTTGTGTGCACTAAGCAGAAACTTAAAGGAACCCAAAGAATCAGGGAGGTAGAGATGAGAAGGGAGAGCATCCTAGCTATGGAATGAACCTGGGAAAATTCTCAGAGTTGGGAGATGGGGCATTATGTGAGAGTAGAAAGATGGAGGGCAACATCATGAGATTGCTGAGTATGTGGAAAGGTGGCAGGCATGAAAAGAATGATAGGTAGGAAGGGGCCTAGGTTAAAAAGGTTTGCAAAGTTAACCAGGCAGTGAGAGTTGGTGTGTCTCTAGGTTCTGTTCAGCAAACCTGTTTTAAATACCTATTGAATGCAGACTTCTCACCCCAGTAGGGTCCCCTGGTCAGTGTGTAGCGACCAGTGTGGCCTTCTGTAAGAAGCTTAATGGAATGCCAGCATTGTATCCAAATCTCATTAAAATTAGAACCAATGGTGCCAGCATATAGAAAGGTTAAGTCATGTGGTTTGTTTGTAGAAAGCAGATATTTCCTGGGTTCTACCTTGGTAAATGGACCCATTGTGCTGACGGGGCTGGTATGGTGAGGTCGGGTTTCTGCCAACACACAGCTGGCTGGGAGTGAGGGAGGGGAGACCCTGTTGTGCTTTGCTTTTCCCTTCTAGGGAACCTGTATTGAAATGCGTCGTGAACAATTCATTTGAAAAGTCAGTGTGTTTTATTCCAGGCAGACCCCGGGTGTATGCAGTGGTGTATACTACATGGGAGCAGCAGTGAAGTGACTAGAGAGTTGGCCTCAGTCAAGAAGTCCGGGGTTAAAGGCCCACTTCTGACACCGCCTGACTGTGTGACAAATCACGTCACTCGCTAGGTTTGAAGGAACAGGGAGGGCCCAAGTCTGGAATGGCCTATAGCATAAGGAGGAGATATCTGAATTTTGAATCAGAGAATCTTGATTTGGATCCTGGATGTGTGATTTTCTACCTGTAAGACCATAGGCTAGCCATGCATTCCCCAGGAGGCTGCACTTTCATGTCCCAGAAGTCTCTTCATGCTGGAAAGTCACTTCAGCTGCAGAATTCCACATGAAAATTCTTTGCCCCCTGAGGCCCCTTCCTCTGATGTCCTGGATCTTTGCAGAACCTCCTGGGATTGGCATTTCTTCATTAATTACCAGGCTGCCCTCTGCACTTTGCCATCTTGCCTTTTAGAGTTCCCTTCTCCCCTTTCCTTTTGGCTGCCTTTCTGTTTTGTCTTTCTCCATTAGAATTGAAGTCAGGGGCTGTTTTCTACCCCCACCTCCTGTCCTCCACTTTGTTTTTATTTAGCACAGCATCTAGAACGTAGTGTTTAAGAAATGTGTGTTCACTGCCTAACTTCTCCATGCTTTAGTTCTTCACCTCTAAAATGGTTCTTCCTCATGGGCCCTGAGTTATCTGAGACTAAGGCTGAGATAGAAGGCTGTGGGGGGCTTTAGTCCAGTTTTAGCAGAAGGGAGGATGTTGAATGCATCCCTATTACCAACATACTCCCAGTGGGCAGGAACATCCTCCTCTCTTTCATTCTTCTTTTCTCCAGGCTAAATATGCCCAGTTTCTTTGGCTAATGTGTGTATAATATGCTTAGATCTAGCTTTCATATCTATTTGTTTTAGAGGGAAGTAGACTACCTACAGGCTCACTCTGAGTAAATAATGTCTCTTCCCTCTCCCTCCCCTGTCCCTCTTCCCTCTTCTTCCATCTCACTTATGGATGAGACTGAATTTTCAGCACTATGTGGTCCTAAAAGAGAAGAGTGGCACCCTGCTCTGCCCTAGTCAGATCCAGTTTGAGAGGCATAATGCACTTCCTGCCAGGGGAGCTCTAAAATAGGAGGGGATGTGAAAGTCCACTCCAGGAAGACTGGAGGAAGGGGCTATGGATGTTTATCATGAAGAGAAGCTTCAGGAAAGGCTGACAGCTGCCTTCAAGGATCTGAAAGCTTGTCATGTGGAAGAAATATTGATCCTTTACGTTTGGGCCCAGAGAGTTGGCCTACGAGGGAAAGGTGGGAGGTCAAAAGAGGGTCATTTAGATTTGATTTGAGGGAAAACAAGCAAACAGCCAATTGCTACCTTTGGCATCTTTGGAGTGAACATCCTCAGGAAGCTTTCCCTTCACTAGAGGTCATGGACTGGAGTCTGACATGGCCTCCTTAGGGACAGTGGAAAGGGATCTCTGACCCTGGAATAGGTGGGCCTAGATGGTCACTCCAGGACTGGGATTTGACATTGGCTCCATCACAGCAGAACCCAGTTTCCCAATCTTTGTTTATCTTTTCCATCCTTTGCTTGTTTGCACCAGCATAATGAGGTCAAGGTCATGGTCTCAGTCCCCTCAGGGGTTGGCAGTTCTGTGCCTGTGCCCCTCCGCTGGGCCAGCTACACATTGCACTATCTGGCTATGGTCACAATTCT
>CM053582.1:576177847-576210684 GCA_028627135.1 Pseudochirops cupreus
AAAAAAAAAAAAGGTGCAAAAAGTCAATGAAGGGAAGAATACCATAAAATGCAGAATTGCCCTAATGGAAAGGAGATACAAAGGCTTACTGAAGAACATAATTCCTTAAATATTAGAATGTAGCAAATGGAAGTTAATGACTTTTATGAGAAATCCAGATATAAGGAACCAAAACTTAAAGAATGAAAAAATCAGAAGACAATGTGAAATATCTCAATAGAAAAACAACTGACCAAAAAATGGATCAAGGAGAGATGATTTAAAAGTTACTGGACTACCTGAAAATCATGAAAAAAAAATTAGACACCATCTTTCAAGAATTATCAAGAAAATCTGCCCTGATGTTCTAGAACCTGACAGTAAAATAAAAAAATTGAAAAACTCCACCTGTTTGGTTGCTGTTGTATCTTCATTCTTGAAGAGCACCAAAACAACATCATTATATTAAAGGTAAGTTTCAATGTGTCCACCTATGACTGGTCACACCAATATGAGCTCAGAATGCTCTAACACAGGTCTGACACAAATAGTACATGTGAACATTTGGGGTGGATTCTCCAAATTTGTGCATCATGCATTTCCTTTGAGCTGCTTCAATTCTGCTTTGCTTGTAAAGCACAGCACTTTCTCTGATGTGGCACGCCATGTAGAGCGGTCCTGCATCAGTGTCTCCCATGTCACACAATTAATTCCAAAGTTCTTGAGAGAGACCTTGAGAATGTCCTTGTATCACTTCTTATGACCACCATGTGAGTGTTTTCCCTGTGTGAGTTCTTCATAAAACAGTCTTTTTGGCAAGTGTACGTTTTGCATTTGAACAGCATGGCCAACCCATCAGAGTTGATCTCTCTGAAGCAGAGTTTGAATGTTTGGCAGTTTAGTTTGAGTACACCACTCCCAGCTATGTTCAGGTAGGCATTCCAAGGCACACACTTGTAATTCTGTGTGATGAGAAGCAGTGAGTGAAGTTTGGAGAAATTTGAGTACAAGGACCTCAGAGTTTGGTACCTTATCCTGCCAGGTGATCTTCAGAATCTTCCTAAGACAATTCAGATGAAAGTGATTCAGTTTCCTGGCACGGCACTGGTAGACTGTCCAGGTTTCACAGGCATCCAACAATGAGGTCAGCACAACGGCTCTGTAGACCTTCAGTTTAGTAGTCAGTCTAATACCTCTTTTCTCCCACACCTTCTTTCAGAGCCTCCCAAACACTGAGCTAGTCCCCTCCTGAAAAAGATCCCAAAATGAAACTTGCCAGGTATATTAAAGTCAAATTTCAGAGTTCCTAGGTCAAGGAAAAAAAAAGATTGCAAGCAGCCAGAAGGAAACAATTAAAGTGTCAATAGGACAGAAAAGGTAAATGACAAATGGTGGAGGGGATGTAGGGAAAATGAGACATTAATTCACTATTGTTGGAGTTGTGAACTGATTCAACCATTTTTGTACAGCAATATAGAACTATGCTCAAAGGGCTATAAAACCATGAATACCTTTTCACCTAGGAATATCCCTACTAGATCTGCATCCTAAAAGAGATTTTCAAAAAAGGAAAAGGACCTATATGTACAAAAATGTTTATAGTAGCTCTTTTCTAGAGGGAAAGAATTGGAAATTGAGGGGACACCCATCAACTGGGGAATGGATGAACAAATTATGGTATGTGATTATGATGGAATACTTTTGTTCTGTAAGAAATGATCAGAAGGGTACTCTCAGAAAAACCTGGAAAGACTTGCATGGATTGATGCAAAGTGAAATGTTCTTTGCACAAAGTAACAGCAATATTGTTGGCTATGAATGATTTATCTATTCTCAGCAATACAGTGATCCAAGACAACTTTGAAGAACTTACATCAAAAAATTCTATCCATTCACAGAGAAAGAACTGATGGTGTCTGAACATACATTGAGATATACTGTTTTGCTTTATTTTTTCTTGAGTGTTTTCTTTCATAACATGACTATTATGGATATGTTTTGCCTAATTATACTTGTATAACCTATATTGAATTGTTTTCCTTCTCAATGAGGGAAATGAAAAGAGAGGAGGGGAAAGAATTTGGAAGCCAAAGTTTGATAAATGAATATTAAAAATTGTTTTACCTGTAACTGGGGGAGAATGAAATACTAAATAAACAAATAAAACCAAGCAGTGATCAGTGTCCATTTCTGGGCAGACTGGCCCTGCCTGCTTTTTGCTGGTAATGAATTAGAGACTCCTTGATATCCTATCGCTCAATGTATCACACACCCATTTTTATGCTGTTTCCTATAAGTCCAGCATCTAATAAGTGTCTAAGGAAGATTGGGATGTGGTTCCACCCTATATTAAAGGGGTTCCATGAAGCCTGTCAGCTCCAGAGCCTTAGGGGGTAGACACTCATCCTTCAAGAAGTGTATCTGGGCAAGTCCAACCCCTGGTACACACAGGAAGGAGCTTCCACTGAGAATGGGTAGTGGTTATGGACTGTTTTCAGGTGATCAGAAAGGAATAGACTCAGTGCTTCTCGATCTTCCTAATGCCGCAACCCTTTAATACAGTTCCTCATGTTGTGGTGACCATCAGCCATAACATTATTTTCGTTGCTACTTCATAACTGTAATTTTGCTACTGTTATGAATTATAATGTAAACATCTGATATGCAGGATGTATTTTCATTGTTACAAATTGAACATAACCCACAGGTTGAGAGCCGCTGGCACTAGATAGTGTTATACTAGAAGAGTAGAAGGAACAAGTTATGGAGTAAAGAGGAATGTCGCAGCTTCTTCTATCAAAGGAAGAGACAGGATTCCCCAAATATCCCAGATGATTTCAGGGACACAAATACAGAAACCAAAGGATAGTTGGTTGGAGTGGTCCCAGCCAAGGAGCACTAGTTAGAGTAGGCTACAAACTTGACATCAGGTTAGGATTAGACACAAGTGGGACATAGCTTGGCCCCTAATCCCATCTCAGATTACATCCCAAGTACCACAAGACAATAAGCATTTGTCCAAAACGTTTTCAAACCCCAATGAACAAAGTGAGGAAATTAATTGTCCCAGTATATGTCCAATTCAAGATGCTGCATTGAAAGGGAGAATAGACAAAGATGGTAGAAGGACTGGAGACCATGAGATGCAATTATTGATCAAAGGAACTGAGGATGTTTTCTTTGGAGAAGAGACTACTAAGCAAGGGGACTCAGCATAGGGAATGACATTTAATAAGTGTTTATTCTTTGATAATTGTTTTCAAACATCTTTTCAAGGCTTTTAAGTGGAAGAGGGATTTAAGGAAGACAAAATGGAGTAAACATTAATAGAGAAACTATAGAACCTACTATATCTGTCCCACTAGTCTGGGTCAGCACTGCCCATGCGGGACTGTGCTTCACTCCCAGCTTGGTGCAAGAGATCCTTCCTTTTGGCCTGCCAGGCTACCTTCAGGGGGAGATTTGTTTCTCTTTGTCTCTTTGTGGGTTCCATAGCACTAAAGTTTGTTTAGAGTAAATTTTTACAGGTATTGGAGGTGGTTGGAGTTGGAGCTCAATCCAGTTCCTGCTTTTACTCTACCATCTTGCTTCTGCCCCCTGAGTGTGTGTTTTGATCTGCCTTATCATCATAGTAACTTTTCTTTTTTTCTTTCTGTCTCTCTGTCTCTGTCTCTGTCTCTCTCTCTCTCTCTCTCTCTCTCTCTCTCTCTCTCCCCCTCTCCCTCTCTCTCTTTCTCTTTCTTTATTTTGCTTTTTGGAGGAGGGAAAGTAGGGCAGTCAGTGCTAAGTGACTTGGCCAAGGTCACATGGCTAGTTTTTGTGTTAAGTGTCTGAGGCTTGATTTGAACTCAGGTCCTCCTGACTCCAGGGCCAGTGCTCTATTCAGTGTTCCACCTACACATGGTAACTTTCCATAGTTAATTTTTTCTCTGTTTTTATCTGTTTTTTGTCCATGTTCCCAGACTATTACTTGACTTTTAATTCTTTGTTAAGGTGAGGCTCTGCTTCCACAGTAGAGGACACACCATCTCAAGCTTCAGGCGTTTTGTGCAGCTGTTTTCAGAGATCCTTTTAGGAACCCATAAACTTTCAGTTCTTATAAGGTGGCATGATCTAAGGAGAGATTTCTTCTATTCTCCCAGCTCTGGTCCCATGCTCCAGTCTGTGAGTGACCATAAGTACCCTTTTCTGCCCTGTAACTATGAGGAGCTCCCCCCACTCCAGCCATGTGGCTGCTCTAGTAGTGCTCTTCCTCACCCTGGGACTGCCACCTAGGACTGTATCCTGAATACAAGTATGGGCAAAGCATCAGAGTCCTGTCTCAATGCTCTCAATAAGATCCTTATAATCTCTTTCTGACAATTTGTTTGACCCCTTATTGTCTATGAACTAAGAGTTCTGGAAGCAGCTTTTGTTACTGCCTTTGATATTTTAGTGGCTCCCAAAGTCTGCTCCTGGTTTCCTACAGCCAGGACTGTGCTTGTGTGGCCTACACTGAACCGTGCTCCTCTCTCACCATGGTGCAACAGACCTTTCCTGATAATATTCCAAGTTGTCTTCACATGGAAATTTGTTTCACTTTTTGTGGGTTCTGCTGCTCTAGAATTTTTTAGAGTCATTTAAAAAAAGTATTTGGAGATGTTTGGGGAGAACCCAGATGAGTCTTGGTCTTTTTCCCACCATCTTGGCTCTGCCTCTTGACTGCTGTTTTATAGCAAATGATGTCAAAAAGCATAAAGATGTGTAATCATTGCATATGTGTGCGTGCGTGTGTGTGTATAATCTTTGCACATATAATCTGCTTCCTCCAGTTTTTGGTATCTTCCCTCCTCAAATGTCTTACATTCCATCTACTATCTATCTATCTATCTATCTATCTATCTATCTATCTATCTGTCTCTCTGTCTGTCTATCTATATATCTATCTATCTATATATCAATCTATCTATCTTCTACCTGTCTGTCTATCTATTGTGTAGACATTTCTTCTGCACATAGATGGCAAAAAAATGGATCTGAAAAAGTCCTTTGAGGTTTTTTAACCTGTCCTCTTTTTTTACACATGAGGAAACTGAGGAAAACTTGCCAAAGCTCAGCTAAATATTCTATCTTATATTCTTTTCCTACGCCATATTTACCACCACAATTAGCAGGTAAATTCCTTAAAAAAAAAAGACTGTTTCAATCTTGTCTTTGTTCCCCAGTGTCTTTCACAGTGCCTGCCACATAGGAGGTTCTTAAAAATGTGATTACTTAATGATGCGAATTCTAACTAAAGTGAAAAAAAAATCAGATATTTTCCTTAATTAAGTTTCATTAAGAATAAGAAAACTTTCCTGAGAGACAAGAGCATTTGGCTTCCCAAGCTGCCCTTTCCCAGTTTCCTTCTATCTTTCAGAGAAGAGCATCAGAAATTAGTTCCATGTGAGATATTCTTAGAATTAATTTCTGAGGTCTTCTGACAAGGTCATTGTCCTTAATTCATCTACAGCCCAAACTCCTCCTAGAAGTTTTAAATTAGGAAAAGCCTGATATTTGCGTAAAGATAATTTGTTTTCCCTTTTACCTCCTTAAATATCTTTTATTAAGTCTGGTTGAGATTTAGATAAATATAGTTGCAGGGGGAAATAGGAGATACTTGGTTTGAACCACAGTTGAGTTTAAAGCCGAATGAGAAGAAACAATTTTTCTCTCCTAGTTGAGAGTCACCTCTTCTGGCTTCCTGTATAAGTTCTTCTACTCACTAAAAACCTGGGAGGCTTAGGGATTTGACAGCAAGAAAGGTCAGCATGTCCTAATCAGGAGACAACATGATATTAAAAGGAAATCCTCAGGAGGAAAACACGTTAAAATTAATTCTATCTAAAAATATCTGATTAGTCCACATTCTTGGCTATCTAATTTTAATGTTCAAATTATTTCACTTCTCTTATCTCTTCCTCCTCACCCCAGCCTCAGTTTCCTCACTTTTAAAATGAGGGAGCCCAGTTCAACCCACCCCACCCACATTTCAGTGTCTTTGATTTTGGTCTCAAAGCACAAGAGTAAGAGGCTTGCCCAAGAATGTTTAAGCAGTTGGGACAAATTTCTTGTGATAGCTTTCTTGGAACAATATCACTGGTTGGAGATGGGCACTTCTGCTTCAAAGGACATGAAAGAAAGTACTACTGATCATACCCACATTGAGGGCAAATTTCTCAAAAGCTGTCATAGCAAAGACATACCAAGTAGTATGCTAGAAAATGCTTAATAGCTGGTTTAACAGAATTCACACACACACATATGTATGTATAGATATACACACATGTGTGTATACATATACACATGCATACATACCATACCATACTTTTAAGGTGAATCTACATCTCCATCACTTTCTCATGTCTAGACAATCAACAAAACAGTAAGTTTAACCCTTCTTTATATTATTTCTTAAGTCTAAATGTTTACACTGAAAGCTTCACAATTTTCCCTTGTAAGTGGGTGTGAGCAGGCTCCAGCACACACCTGGACACACTCTCAACATTTCTTTATCATAGAAGACGGAATGGACCATGATTGAGAAACAGCCAATGGATGTGGTAGTCACAAGATCATTGTCAACTTGGCACATATCACTTTCAGTTGAACCAAGAGGGTAGAAGCCTAATAGTAAAGGGTTTAGAAGAGAATGGAAGGTGAACAAGACTACAGTGATTTACCCATGAAATCTCTCTTTATGACTAAGTTGGATTTATACTAGTAATGCAAGGACTTTTTATGAGTAATAAACAAGGTAATGTAATCATATTAAAAATGTCAAAAATCGCATATCTTAATAGATGGAGAAAACTGATAACGTATAAGCATAGAGGAATATTTTATAATATAATAAAACATATCTATTTAAAATCAAAAGCAAGTATCATATACAATGGGTAGCTAGTAATGGATCTCTCAAGAGATAAAGGAGAAAAAACCAAAGATGTCTCTTTCTTCACTATTACTTGATATAATTCTAGAAGTACTCACAGTAGCAATACTACAAGAGAAAGAAATTAAATGTGTAAAGAAAGGCAGAAAGGAGACAAAACTTTTTCTGATGATATTTTGTTTTGGAGATTTTAGGGAATCAACAAACAAACTAATTGAGGCAATTAAGATCTTCAACAAAGTTTCAGATTACAGAATAGAAAGAGAAATAATGGATCTCAGAAGAAATGCTTGATAAACCTGAAAATAAATTATTTAAGGAAAAAAAAACACAACTCCCTATTTGCTAAGAGCCAATGGGAAAATTTAGAAAGTAGGTTAACAGAATTTAGGCTTAGACCAACATCTTACATCATATTCCATAAGAAATGCAAAATGGATTTATGACCTGAATCTCCAAGAACATACCATAAAAATTATTAGAGAAATAGCTCATATACTTTATGTATATAAATAGTGGTGGAATTCATAAGGAAAGGATAGAGGTGGTTACAAAAATAAAAGATCAGTTTGATTACATGAAAATATTAATTTCTTGCACAAATATTAATCTAACTAAGTTAAGGAAGTAAGCCATCAAATGGGGAAAATATTTCTATTAAATTTCTGTGATAAAGGTTTGACATCCATAATATATGGACAAGTAATGGAAAATTTAAAGGCCAAAAATTCATTTCTCAATAGAAAAGTGGTAAGAGGATAAAAATGGATAACTCAAAATTTATTAAATGCATATTATGTGCCAGGAACCGTGCTAAGTGATAAAGATACAAAAAGAGGTGGAAAAAAAAAACAACTTAGTCCCTGATCTCAAGGAGTTCACAATCTAATGGGAGAGAAAATAGCCTAGGTAGGAAGTAATTAAAAGAGTGGAAGCACTGGAATTAAGAGGAGTGAGGGAAGACAGCCTGCAGAGTTTTCAAAAGAATTACAAACTATTAACAGTCATATAAAACTATTTTGCAAGTCACTAATAATAAGAAGGGAGCCAATCAAAGTAAAACAGCTCACAGTCAGCACATTGGAAAATATGCCTAAAAAAGTATTTTCAATGTTGGTGGGCTTGTGTAGAGATAGAACCTCTTATAAATTGTTTGTGGAGCTGGGAATTGGCCCAACCATTCTGAAAAGCAATTTAGAACTATGCAAGCAGAATGTCTAAAATATCTGCATTCTTTGGCCCAGGCATTTCACCGCTAGACATAAAACCCAGTGAAGTCATACTCAAAAAGAAAGGCTTCTTATAAATCAAAATGTGATAACAGCACTTTTTGTTATGTCAAGGAACTGACAACAAAGAAGATGGCCACCTACTGGGGATGGCTACATATATATATATATATAAAACCAAGGAGTATGGGGATTAATTGTTGCAGGATGATTAATTGGAATACAATGTCCACCTCACCAGAGGGCACGGATGCACAGTTCAAGTGCAAAACCTGAAAACATGAATTGGACATGTACAGCATACATACTAGTAGAACCTAGTCTGGAACCTAGTCTGTTGCTCCAAAGACTGTGGGTTTAGAGAGTGGTTTAAATGGTTTTACAGAAAAGGGAAGCAGGGCAATAGGAAGAATACAGAATACCCAGAAGCAGGATATTTATGCATGCTCTGTGCATGTGGGGCTGGTATGAACCAGTTTGAGGCGGATCTGTAACTCCTGACACAGTTGACGTGTTCTGCAATTACTGAGTGGACACTGCAATAGATCACTGCTATATCAAACCTGAGCAACCCTCATTTTGCCTCTTGATTGGCTGATTTTGATGCCTAGGTGTTTTCAGCCTCTCCTAAATGATAAGGGAACTCAGCAAATCAAAGAGATTAGTAAACTTATTATTAATTCCACTTCTACAGTGATGACTACAAAGAAGCATGTGAGGACTCAGAAGAACTGATGCAAAGTGAATTAGCAGAGGAGTGGAAGCGATATAAAAAGCACAACAACGTAACTGGAAAGAATAATCACCAGAACACAACTGAATGTTGCGAAGTAAATAAAGAAAGTTCCAAACAAGAAATATGAGAAGACTACTCCCCTTATTCTTTTAGAGAATTCAAGGCCCACAGGTATAGCTCTTCCCTGATAGACTTATCTGATGTGTTGAACAGTTTTTGGTGTTTTTATTTTTTTATTCTTTTAAAAATTATTGTTAAAAGTGGTGTCTTTCTAGGTATGAGGAGAGGGATACAGCAGATAATAAACAGAAATTAAATATATATATGTATAATATATAAGTATAATATATAAATAACTTACAATAAACACAAACTATATATATAAGTATAACATGTAAATTATCTGTACATACACACATATGCATACGCATCTATATACACACATATGTGTATGTGTGTGTGTGTATATGTATGTATCCCCAAACCCTATTAAATTAAAAAAAGAAAATAAGTTGTAGCACAAATCTCACTGAGTGCCTTTCCAAGACTCTCATCATGATAATAATTTTCAATTCTCTGGAGACTTTTTTGCTCCATGAATTACAGACACACAAGCATAGTTATAACAAAATGCTAATATTTCAAAGAATGGTCTTTGTTTCATGAAGAAGTTGAGACAACAAAAGGACTTTGCAATTTCCCTTAGCAACCCAGTTCAACTCTCTAATCTAGACAAGTTGGAACCCAACTTACTATTTGCCAGGTGGGCCATCTTTCCACAGTGTTTCTCTTTCTCTCTCCCTCTCTCTCTCTCCATATCTATATCTATATCTATATCTATATCTATAGATATATATGTATATATATATATATGTATGTATGTATATGTGTATCTTTATATATCAACATATGCTACGGGCGCCCCTTATGGAGTGCTGGTGGGAGAATCTGAACAGGAGACTAACATCCTGGGCAAGCATTGAGGGAACTTTGCATCAATGGAGAGAACTTTTATATCCCCAAGATTAAAAATCTATGCTGATGTTTAGGTATATAACACTTGAGGATCACATTGGAGCTATTTCAGCTGCCAGGGAAGAGAGAAAACAGTGGTTGTGGAATCTCAATCAGCATTTTCCAGTATCTTATAGGGAGACTCTACTCATAACTTAGGCATTGATGTTCACAACAGTCTGGAGCTTGGACTGGAGTCAGATGGAAGAAGGCATCTGTTTCCACATATCATTATTAGCATCTCTGCTCCTTGACAAGGAAGAAGTGAGGGAAGCTTTCAGAAGTTAATATCTAGAATGGGGCTCAGGAAGCCATGCAGCAAGGCATGCACTAATGCCACTGATGACAGAGAGTACATGCTATGACTAGGCTCCTTATCAAACAGTTGATGATGACCATAAATTAGAGGGCTTCCTCTTAGGTGATATGCAGAGAGAACATGGAGCCATTATCGTAGGCAGGCCATTGCTACATCTTTCCCTGACTTTCTTGATGGAAGTTATGATAGCAATATATTATACATGTCTCTTGCTTGTGTCCATGCTATTAAATTCAGCAAAGGAATTTACACAGGCTGTATTTTACTAACTTGGGACTTAATATGTGAACCACATGCTTACTGAGAACATCCATTTTGGACTGAGGTCAAAAATGAGGCTGTGAAAGTTCAAGAAGTGAGTGAAGACAGAGGAAGTAGAAGAAGCAGTAGAGATTAGGACAGGGTTCAATGGAATGGAGGGCAGCATTCACAAACCTAAGGAAATGAAGAAAGATTATTGAGGGAAGTGGCACATTATCTGAGATTTAAGGAGAGAGAGGGAGGGAGAGGGAGATGGGGAATGGATGGAGAGAAGGAGGGAAAGGGAGAGGGAGAGGGGGAGAGAGAAGAAGAGGGAGAGGGGGAAGGATAGGGGAGGGAGAAGGGGGAGGGAGAGAAGAAGGGAGAGGGTTAGGGTCAGGAGAAGAAACAGAAATTATTTTTATTTCCTTTATACCTAACACTCAGTATGAAGTAATAAGAACAATAATTTAATATTAGATACTTACACATCATTAGGAAGTTTATAAGGCATTTAAATTCATTATTTCAATACATTTCTCCCAAATCTCAATAAGGTAGACAGAACATAAAGTATCAACTGTATTTTATTTATGAGAAAATGAAGAGTAAGAGCTGAGTGGTGCATGGCCAGCCCACAAGTGCCATGGCCATAATGGGCCCAAAGGTCTCTGTGCTCCAGTTCTAGTTGCATTCAATGACTTTGCCTTCTTCCTCCAGACTACGTTTCCAAACTTGTTTTTCATCATTTAGGACCTATAATGCCAATCCAATTGGTCAGTTCACTACCCCAGGGACTCATCATTTCCACTTTCTTCTTTCTGCCATTGTATAGAGTGTTTCATTAATTGGGCATGGCCTTTTCCTTTTCTTCCTCTCTCAGATTGCTTGCCTTTATTCAAAGTTCAATATGGAGCTACCTCTTCCCATGGTGTCACTGATCTAGGAAACCATCCCCGCCCCCCCCACATCTTAGTGCTCCCTTCCTTCTCTAATTACTTACTATGATTGGTCACATCTCTGGAGGAGCCTCAGAGCTCTTCTAGGGTATGGAGTGGTTTGTTTGATGGTTTGTTTATAACTTCACAAAACTAGTGTTGAGTAGAGATTGCCAGGAATGTCCTCTCCTCTACATCCTTGCAAACATTTTTCATGAGAGGCTGATGAGTTTGCTCCACAGAATCCTAGCAAACCAATATGCACTCTACCTTCCCCTTGCCCCTTCAAATACAAAATGAAGAGCACAGGGCAATCTTTGGAATAACTTCAGACCCCGTTTTTCAAAGCCACTTATAAATTCCCCTTGTCAATTGTGGGTAATCACCATGTTCCTGAGTTATCTCTGAATGCTTCCTATGCATATACAGCTACCACAGCACTGGCCAAGGGCATGAATTCTACCGTTCCTGGATTGAACATGCCTCTCAATGCCATCGTGGAAGCAGAGGAGCCTTAGTGACGCTGAGCGCATCATCACCATCCTTTCCCAGTGCTGAGCAGGAAGCGTATAGCTAGAAGGTTATGGTCATAATATAATATTTTATAGGCTAGCACATAATTCCTTAGGCAAAGATAAGTATGTCCTTTTCATTTTATTATCCCTAAATGCATTTTCTTAACAGCTTATTTTCCTTAGCATCTTAATAATTCTTCTAGTGCTAGTAGAAAATTCCTTGGTGATGTTCGAAATTCAAGCCAAGCACACGTAGGCAATGCCCTCCTTCTGCCCACATTTTGTTTGATATTTCAGGGACTAAAAACCTGCAAGGGCCTGATAATCAGAGGTGGGGGGTGTTTGCTAACCAATTATTTTCCGAAAGTAGTAAAATGATTCACTTATTTTAGACCCCATTAGCACACCCTTGAGGATTGAAGGAAACTGCTTAGCCAGGAAAAGTACTAGGGGAATAATATTCATACATTTTATAGCTGTTTATGGTTTACAAAGTGCTATGCTCACAATGACCTAGGAATTGTCAAGGGTTGGGTTATTATCCCAATTATAGAAATAGAAAAACTGAGGCTCTGAGATATGCCATCTCCTAATCAGCAGCATTCCACTTCTAGGCACATAGCTGTCTCCCTTTTTAACTCTCTCAGCCAGGGTTAGTGCCCCCACTTTGACACTTGTAGACTCTCAAGGTAATAGAGAGGTGGAAGCATCCTAATGCAATCTATCCCTAAGTGGCAAGAGCATTGTCTGTGCTAAGCCCTACATCTCAGGTTTCTGGTCCTTTCTTACACTAAAACCACCATTCTTGATCTGAGGAGGGCTAAGTCTGAAAGGCTGTTTATCCCTCCCCCCATTTATATTCATTCCTACACCTTCTATGTTATGCAATAAAGTGCTTATTTCCTAATACAATTATTTAGGGTTTAAACCCCACCCCCACCCCAGTGAGGAAATCCCAGAAGGGGACATAACAAAAAAATGGGGGAGACATTAATGAAATATCTACTTCTTTTATCACCAATTTTTTTCCTTCCCAGGCAGCCAGCATGTGCTCCTAAAGCACAGGAAGCAGGATGTTCCACATTATTTTCTAGAAGCTTCAGGGACTTTCCCTTGGCCCTAGGATACAACACACAGTGCTCTGTGATGCATTTGATGCTCTTTTCAATATGACTTCAATCTAGTTTTCCAGGGTGATCAATCATCCTTTGTCCTCCTCAAGGATTCTACACTCATGGCACAATGACCTGATCACTGACCCTTGTGAATGACCATACATCAGTGTTCTCCCCTGCTGCTGTGTATTTGCCCAGTCTGTGGCTTGAAATGCTTTCCCTCCTCACCTCCGACTCTGACAGTCAGTGCCTCCCAGAGCCACACAGTAAGGTTTGCCTAATTCCCTCAATGATCATTGCCCTTCCCCATCTGTTGCTCCATACTTGCTAATTTTTTTTTTTTTACCATCAATGTAGGCTTCTTGAGTGCAGGCACTGCTTCCACTCTGCCTTTGTAGCCTCAACACTAGCACAGGGTCTCATGTATAGTAGGCACTCACCTCATGCTAATGAAATAGAATGGACTGTGTTTAGCTTCTAGAACCTATGAGGCTGGCTGGAGGCTTCTCTTCAAATTAAGCATTCTTCTTAATCATCCAGATTATAAAAAGAAAAATTTGAACAAAAATCAAGGAAAGACATATTTTGGGGGAAAACTTTGAAGGGCTAAAGGCAGTGACTTAGAAAAAGTAAGAGCTTATGTTCATCACAGAATGCATTGGTAAATTGCTTCTGACATTCTCATTGTCGTCTCCTCTCCTGTCCTGTCCTGTTCTCTCCTCTCCTCTTCTCCTTTCCTCTCTTTTTCTCTTTTCTTTCTCTCCTTTTTTCTCCTCACCTTTCCCTTTCCCTTTACCTCCCTCCCTATTTCCCTCCTTCTGTTTCCTTTTCTTCTTTCCTTCCTTGCCTCCTTCCTTCCTTCCTTCCTTCCTTCCTTCCTTCCTTCCAGGGAGAAGATTTCTTTCCCAAATTTCGATTATTAAAGGAATCAGGAATACAATTTATCCAACAAAAGCCCTGCAGAACTCTCCATATGCAATATGGTGCACTATCATCTATTCATTCAAATCTCGGCTCTGCCCAAAACATTTCAGCAATTTCTATTGGAGACATATCTTCTGCTAGACCACCACTGTGGCCTTTGTGCTCTGTCACCATTTGGAGAGTATACCTCCTTGAGCCCTTGCTCTTCCTTATGTGAATTATCCATGTGTATATCCATAATAGACAGTGCTTCTCATTAGGCAGTCATCAAAACATGTTGGTGGTTGATAAATTGCTGTAGTCAAAAACAATGGAAGGCTTTGTGGCCAAATTTCCAATGATGAGTGACCTATACCTTAGCTTAGTTGGTCCTGGAGTGACAGCCATACTGTCCTTAGGCAGGTCACATGAGGAGTTGTTAGCTACACAAAACTTTATTTCATGCTTGCTCTGCCATATCCATCAATAACCCAGGATTACCCCGACCGACACACTATGGCAAAGTGTCAGCAAACATCAGGAAGCAATGAGAAGTTTCTTCTGACAATATTCCCATGATACCAAGAGGGGGCAAAGAGGAATAGGGGAATGGAGGAAAAAGGACAGAGGATACAATATTGCTAGAGAATCCATTACATTTTCCACACTTTTCTGTTCATGGCCTCTTCACATAGTAGCAGATTTTCTGAGGCCATTGTGCTTCATTACAGAATGTTTCCCGGAAGATCTCATACCTGGAAGAGCACGGACATTGTGCACTGAAGGAGGATTATAATCACAACATGATTATGTGAAACTCACCTATGCCTCAATCCCAGTTTCTGGAGGTGGAATTGCTGTGTCTCTGGCTAATTTTAAGATATGAATGGGTTCAGAAAAATTTAAGTCAACTCCAACTAGCATTTGTTGCTCATCTGCTATATTCAGGACACTACAGGGTGCTAGGGATGCAAAGATGAATGGTATTTGGCATCTCCTCCAGGGAGCTGTGCAGAGTTACAGATAGTTACAGTCACGCAGATTTGGAAGGTATCTGAGAAGGTTGTCTTTAATCCACATTTATTGAAGACTTCTCTGAATCTCATAGCCCAAATGGAGCCTTCTGATGGGTCTGAAGCAGCCCTGGGAAGAGGGAGCCATCTGTCTCCTCATGTAGCCCATTCTCCTTTTGGATGGCTCCAACTGTGCGGTGCTTTTCACCACTAAATGTGCCCATTTCTATCTTCCTTTTTTTCTGTTGGTTCTGTACTCTGGGCCCAACCATAATATTTGAATCCTCCCTTTCACATGACAGGCCTGTAGTTGTCATGTTCCCCTGTGTCTTCTCTTCTCTGGGATGAGCATGTCTCCTGTCTGTTCACAAACATGATTCTCCAGGTCTTTGCTCTGGGCATCTTCTCAGTCTGTACTCTCTGCCTCAAATCCTCTCCTTGCTCATCTTCACCTAGTCATCTCCCCAGCTTCCTTCACATCCTTGCTGATATCCCTTTTTCTGACAGGGAGCCTCTCCAAGCCTCTCCCGGTCCCAGTACCTTCCCTCTCTTAATTATTTATTTGCTTTGTCCATAATTATTTGCATGGGGTCTCCCTGAAGAGGTTGCAAGCTTCCGGAATACAAGAACCATCCTTTGCCTCTTTTTGTATCCGCAGAGCTTAGCACGGTGACTGGAACATAAGATATGATTATTAAATGCTTATTGATTGCCCAGTTGTTACAATTTCCAGTTTAGTGGTGCTGGGCAAATCTTCTTACCTTTCTGAGTCTCAGTTGGCTCATCTGCCAAATGAAGATATTTCTGCAGCATCCATTTCTCCCATGATCATTGTGAGGAAATCACTCTGTAAATTGTTAATATGAAGAGCTACAATGATTGTGATTAATGTAAGTGATTGTTAATATCATTAATAGTGGGAAAGTTGATGTAAATTGTGTCTCTGTTTATCTTGAAATGTGTCTGGTCCGTATAAACAACATCTGCTTGTGCTCATTAGCAGAACTAATCAAGGACTGTCTGCTTGTTGTCATCTTCCAGGAATAAGCCAGAAATGCTGCACAGATTCATTGGGAAGACTTTTCCCCCTCGCTGCTGTGACTCAAGTTTCTGCATGATCTCAGGTCACCTCTTTGCCATGGGTTGCTATTAACAATGTTCCACTTCCTTTGACTGTCTGACTTAGTCCAAGCTGTTGAACACCCACTATCATCTCTGTACTTCTGATGTGTTAGTCCTAGTTACTTAGGGTTTCCATCCTCCAGGGACATGGCTCTTCTCTCACTTCTGGTCCCTCATCATCAGTTTAGAAATTCTTTCCTATTAACTCACACAGCTTGGTTATAATGGAAACACTGGACTGGTTGCTTTGGGATTCTTCATTCCAAGGTCAAACTTCTCTTCTGAGCAATTTTGTTATACAGAGTCATGGTGTATGCATGTGGGATTAGAGGAATATGTTTCTATTTATTAGTGTTAGTGTTAGTTTATAGTTGATACAGAAAGAATGACAGGGTATGGAAGTGGAGTTACAAAGAATGTTTTTCTAATGATTAATTTTCTTTATGTATCTTGATCAAGAGCCTTGGGCAACCAAATATAAGAATGAACAGGTGGGGAATCCAATCACCTTTTCAAAGGACCTTTATGAAGAAAGAACTGATTTTTTTCCTCTGTGTTTTTTTTTTTCTTGAAACCTTGCACTAAGGCACAGCTATAGTTTATTGGAAATTCATCCCATTGATCTGTTCCATCTGAAACTGCAGGAGTCCCCCAGCCCCAGCTCAGTGCAGCAGTAGTTCAGAAGAAGAGTTACTAGTGACATCAGTTAATTTCAAAGTAGGAGGGATGGTGATCAAAGAGTTTCACAGTCATGTGCCCATCTGGCTGGGTGGGGACCATTTTATCCAGACAACAAGTTATTCAGAAAAGCCTGTGATAAAATAAGACCATGTCCAGCTTCCGTCATTTTCATTTTCTATCAAAGTGCTTTCAAATTGGAAAGTGATTGCAAAGTCCTTTCAGTCTTAACACCAGATTTCAGCTATTAAAAGAAATCAGAAGGCTTCTATCAAAACGGTGATGCTGAGCCCCCCCTCCCACCCACCTCCCACAGACAGGCAGAGACTGAGACAGGAGATAGAGATAGAGACAAAGAGACATCCCAAGTAACTAACTGCCTTTGGGGCTTTTTGAGCATTGAACTAGGCTCTCCAGTGAAAATTTAAAATCGCTACTCTAGCCAGAGACTATAGGTTTTCATCTTTCAAAGTAGATTTTCCCAGCAGGAGATTAAGCCATAAATAGTTGGATATACCGATTATCCCTGGGAGTCTCCAGGCTTAGTTATGCATTAGAATATACAAACATGAGGAAATAACTTCTTTTCATGCAGAACCGGATGCTGTTGGGGATTGGGAGGAGCATATGGACAGGACAGCTGGAAGTGAATGGTGAGACATCCATGTAATGGGCTTGATGGAGTTAGGCAGACAAACCAGGCCAACTCTACTGAACTGCAAATATCCCTGAAAGCTCTCTCCACATTTGAGGCTCTTAGGGCCCTTAAGAAGTCAAATACATCACTCTTAATCACCTCAGAAAAGGATCTGCTTCAAGTCTGTTTTGATGTCTCAGGAAGATAGCTGGTTTCTCCAGGAAACAAAAGGATGTTGGATTGAGGTTTATCAATGTTCCCATTAGAGGAAGGAATTTCTGAGTGTCTGAGATCCAGCCAGGCCTGCCTCATCATCTGGAGCCTTGGACAGACCTCTCCTAGCAGTGATGTCTCTGATGGTGAAGCCTGACCAGGCATCTGCCTGGGTTGGGTTGGAGTAGAGTAGGGGGAGAGAGGCAGGAGATGAGCAGCCCCTGGTAGCACAACTTTTGTTGTTCTTCGGTTGTTTTGCAGTAATGTCCAATTCTTTATGACTCCATTTGGGGTTTTCTTGGCAAAAAGCAAAGAAACTAAAACAAAATGTCACAAAACAAAAACAAAAGTTGTTGGCCATTTCATTCTCCAGCTTGTTTTATAGATGAAGAAACAGACTAGTAGGATTGAGTGACTTGCCCAGGGTCACATAGCTAGTAAGTGTCAGAGGTCAGATTTGAATTCAGGAAGATATTGAGTCTTTCTAACTTCAGGCCGGCTCTCTATTCTGGATAATTATTAGACCCAGTTAACAGGGAGATCTGTGGTCATTCCATGCCTCACAGTCATGTGCATAGCTTCATCCCCACATTCCCTATTGATCAGTGACTGTTCCTGTTGACCCTTTGAAAAAGTGTTTATCCCCATTCGAAGCAGGCTTCTCCTATGGAGCATTGGCAGAAGTGCCCAGTCTATGAGGGAAAGACAGCTGAGTTTAAGCCTAATAAAGATTGTTTGATTGATTGCTTGTCTGCTCTAAACCAGTGATTTCTGTGGTGCCAGGAAATGCAGCCTGGTGGGGATCAGCAACCAGCCCACAACTCATTCTTTGGAAAGGTTATCTGGGGTAGCAGGAGGTCCAGTGACTTGTTTGGGCTCAAACAATCAGTATGTGTCACAAGCAAAGTCTGACCCCTCCCCGTTACACTAAAGGGATGCTTTGGTTCAGACTGTACAGAAGGAAAGTAACTTGAAATCTCAAGAGCTCAAGAAATGACGGATCCAAGATCACCCTGACATTGGCATCAGCCCTCTGTCTTTAGCTCTGCACCCTTCAAAGTTCATCTGTGAAATCTACCACCCTCACTGGGAGATCTTTTCTGCTCCCCTTCTTAGCTGTCTGGGCCTGTGTCCCTCACCCTTAATTGTTTTCTATTTACTCTGCAAAGGTTTCTCACCTTTGCCCCTCCATTAGCTACATCCATGACATTCCACAGGCTGCTCCTGCTTCCCCCCCTGCCCCCATACACTCACTCCTCAGTTCTTCCTCTTAGAAATACTAGTTTCCATCAAGGCTCAGCTCAAGTTCTGCCTAGAGGTCATTCCTGATCCCCCTAGCCACTACTGCCTTTTCTCATCAAAATTAACTTGTATTCACTGTGTGTATATGTATACACATATAAATGTGGTTGTTGTCCTTCATTCTCAAAGAGATTCAAAATGACATCACTATGTTGGAGTCAAGGTACAGGGTGTCCAACTGTAACTGATCAGACCCATGGTCCCCATGGTCCATATGAACATTTGGAATGGAAATGGCTTTACATTTGGGCATCTCTTGTTTCTTTTCAGTCACTGCAATACTGCTTTGTTCATATAGCACAGCACCTTCTTTGATGCAGGCATGCCATGCCAGGTGGTCCTTTGCCAACTTCTCCCATGCCACACAATCAATTCTAGAGTTCCTCAGAGAGACCTTGGGAGTATCCTTGTTATCACTTCTTCTGATGACTGTGTGAGCACTTGCCTTGAGTGAGTTCTCCAAAAAATAGTCTTTTAGGCCAGCATAAGTTTGGTATTTGAAAATCATGACCAGTCTATCAGAGCTGTGCTCTCTAAAGTAGAGTTTGAATGCTTGGCAGTTCAACTCAAGAAAGGACCTTAGTGTCCAGTACCTTATCTTGCCAGGTGATCTTCAGAATCTTCTTGAAACAATTCTAATGGAAGCAATTCAGTTTCCTGTCATAGTGCTGGTAGTTTTCACAGGCACACAACAATGAGGTCAGTATGATGGGTCATAAATCTTCAGTATGGTACCCAGTCTATTACAGTTTCTCTCTCATACTTTCCTTCAGAAACCCCCAAATACTGAGTTAGCTCTGGCAATGCATTCATAGACCTCATTTAAGTGGACATCCCTGAAAATATATTGCCATGGTAAGTGAACTTATCCATAGTATTGACAATCTCTCCATTTTCTGTAACCAATGGTTGCATGTATGGATGGTGTGGTGGTTGCTGGTGGAGAATCTGTATTTTCTTGCTGTTAATTATTAGACCAAAATTAGCATAAGTAGCAGATAATTGATCCATACTTCATTGTATCTGAACTTCAGAGGCTACATCAAGTGCACAATTATCTTCAAACAAAAAACCATGCACCAACTCTCCTTCCACATAAGTAATGGCTTGTCACCTTTTCAAGGTAAATGATTTTCCAGCATTGAGATAGCTGACATTGATGCCAAAAAACAGCACGGGAGTAAGCACACAATTCTCCTTCCCTCTATTGGTGACTGAGAAAGCATGCAAACATCATCCGTTATCCAGAACCTAGGCAAGCATGATGTCATGAAATTGATGTACAATACTGATGAACTTCTCCAGGAAACCGGGTTTTGCCACAATGTTCCACAAGCCCTCAAGACTGACAGTATAGAAAGCCTTGGTCAGATCAATGGGCATTGTATACTGGCTACAGAACTGTTTTGTTCCTATTTTGGAGTTCTCAGTCAACAAATACCTTATTGATCATCACTTGGGCCTTTCTGAAGCCAAACTGGCTCAGTTATGTAATCATCTTCTGATGATTGTATCAGATTGTAAAGGAGGATTCTGATGAGAATCTTTCTGCCAATGACAAAGAGAGAGACACTCCCCGCTCCTGTTATTGTCACAGGACAATCTTTTTTTTTTTTTACCTTTATGGAGATGGACAGTGGAATCATTCTTGAACTGTTGGGTGATAAGCCCCTCTTTCCATATAACCTAGAACATTTCAGTCAGCTTTTGTCTGAACAGCAAACCTCCTTCCTGGAAATATCGCAGCTGGAATAGATTCAGTATCAGACACTTTGCCATATGAGAGAAGTTAATGACATTCCAAACCTCTTCTTTAGTTGGAATTTGGGCTAGAACGGGATTGACTTTAACCCAAGCTATGTAGTCAATAGCTTCAGGACTGATTGATTATGATCTGTTGACAGCACTACGGACATGTTCAGCCCATCTCTCTAGGATCATCACCTTATCATTAATCAATGTGACTTCATCAGCACTGAATACCTGAGATGAACCATACGGTTTTGTCCCATAAAGAACCTTCATGGCATCACAAAAGTGCTTTGGATTGTTACTATTAGCATAAAACCAAAATCCATCTGCTTTCCTACTTCAAGCCAAGAATCCTGCATCTAAGATTCACTTGCCCTCTACTTTTGATGAAACTAAATACTGTCTTCTTAGAGACAGATTAACTAGCTTGCTGGTAAACTCTATTGGGTTCTTGTTTTTCATTTAGCAACTTCTGAACTTTCCCATCATGTTCATCAAACCTATCTTGATGTTTTTGAGTATTCTAGCCTAGATGAGTATATGCAGGGCTGTATCCAAATCTCTGAAAGCTGCCCACTCCTTTTCTGTTCCACTGTGACCAACCCTGTGTTGGCTTAACTTTCCCTCCAAGTTAGCAATGAACTGTTTGCACTCAGAGAATCACTTTGTTCTGTTGACACTAGGTCTTCTAGTAGTTGTCTCACCTTGGAACTACCACTCTTCTTGAATGTAAATATTTAGCTTGGAAAGCAGGGCTATGATCAGTCGAGCACTCTGTGCCACACACTACCTTCGTCACTCTCACACAATGTCTGTCTCTTCTCCTTACAATGACATAGTTTGCTAAATGCCATTGTTTCCTGTGAGGGTACATCCATGAAGTTCTTTTGAATTTAGTTAAATGCAAGACAATGTTGGTGATGAGGAAGTCATAAGATGCATAAGTCTTCAGCAGTAAGTAACCATTGCTCTTGCTATTTCCAATTCCATTTCTCTCAAGGACTCCCTGCTGTGAATTGTAGTCTGTGCCTAGTCTTGTGTTAAATTTGCCCAGAATTATAAGCTTGTTCTCTTTCAGTACATTGTGGATGAGAGTCTCCAGATCTTCAGAACATTTTTATTTGCCCTCATCATGATTTGTCATGGTGGGAATACATGCACTGGTGATGGTGGCATGGTGTTTTCCTCTATGTGGTGATCACATTGTCATGGGTCTGTTGTTTACTCCTTTAGGTAAGCACACAAGCTTGTTGGCTACATTAGTTTTGTTTGCAAAACCTACTCCAGCTTCATGATGTTCCCTTTCACCATAGCCACTCTGGAAAGGTGTGTATCCCACTCTCACTTCAGTAAGCTGGCCTTCATTTGATGTCTTTTTGTCACTCAGGGCTACTATTTGGATGCAAAGCCTGCTCAGTTTTCTCACATGAACTGTTCATCTTTCAGTTCTAGTGGATTTCATGTTGTCCATAAGTGTGCCCACATTCCATGTATCAATAGTGAGTGAAATCATCCTCCCAAAAGCTTTTTTTTTTCACATTTTTTTGTGTGTTTTGACTGTAGGATGGGATCCCTGCCTCTTATGATAATAATAGATGAGGGCTGATAGAAAAAGACAATTTTTAGGGCACCTTTTCTGGCACCTTCCTTACACCAGGTAGCAAGAAGTGTCATCCTTAAAAAGACTTCTCAGACAACCAAGGAGACAAAGCCTACTCCTGCTTCCAGTGAGAAGATGACCCTATGGTCTGGAACACCTCTGTGCAGGGTTGTGACTAAAGCACCTGCTACACTGTCACTTGCCCATCACCACAGGACTTTGAGATAGGTAACAATGTTACAGTGGTGTGGATGATATCTCTTGATTCACACACAAATTGGATGTAAGTAAGGTGGATGTATGGGAAGTCAGCCTCACCCTCTCTTCTGGGGTTACTAAGGTCCAGTGGCAAGACAAAGTAGAGATGACTGGTGATGGCTGGGGCTGCAATGGATGACCTTGGTGTCTTCAATATCTGACCAAGCTCTAACACAGCACCTGTTTCATTCACCTTGGAACCAATTGTTCTCTTCTCCCCATTCTGCCAGAGGAAGTCTTCACAGGCTTGGGGTACAGCCCTCCCCCCCCCCCAATTCACTGCTGGCTTTGAGAGCCCTCAGTTACCCTCAACCTGGTCTAGCCCATCCACCACAATAGTGTCCTGGGCAATGGTCATTCTCCATGCTGTAGATTCTTGGAGGTAAGAGCTAGCTGAATCAGGCAGGTACCAATGGTGGAACATAGCCCTGAAAAGGGCTCAGCAGCTCTCAACCTAGAGGTCTTAGTCATTACTGAGCACACTTTGCACTCTATACCTGTATACATATTGCATGCATGTATATACATTCCAAGCATGTGCATATTCATGTAAGCATATACACATATATTTGCATGTGCATATGTATGCAAACACATGTGGATTTATCTGTGGACAACTTATTTTCCTCAATGAAATACCATCTCCCTGAAAATATGACTTCTATTTTTGCCTCCATTTCCTCACCTCCCAGCACAGAGCCCAGCCCACTGTAAATGATTAATAAATCCTTTTTCTTTCATAGATTAATTGAGTGGGTACCCCTCACTGCAGGTCTTCAAAATCCTTCTAGAGATACTAAAAACGGGATTCTTACCTAGATATGGGTAGGAATTGATGGCCCCTGGGGTGCCTTCAAGGTCTGATATTCTGTGATTATGTGAATTGGAAGTGGCAGACTCTGATTCTTTCTTCTGCCTCCCCTTATTCCTTTCCTTGCAGAGGTCACTGATCCAATGTCATTGCTTTATGTGCCTCTAAGCCAAAGGAAGCTGGCTTATAAATGGGAAGGAACATTTGCAAAATGTCACATTCATCTAAAGTATGGTTTCTTTGTAAATGTCATCAGCAATTTTTGTAACTTGCTTTATTGGGTTTTGCATTTTTGCATGAAAATGTTGCCCAGGAGAAAACCTGCCCCTCTAAAGGGAGATGTTGAGACTGAAGAGGATCGAGGAAGACAAAGCATGATGCTCACACAATGATTTGGAAAAATGCCAGTGCTCAGTCAAGCAAGCATTACCAGAGCCCTGGGCATGAGGCTGCTTGCTCATGATTTATGCATGAGATCGACAAAATGGCCCCATGTTTATGGCTCAGAGTAAATGTAAGATTAGGAAATTAAGGAAGTTGATTAAGCCATTGGCCTCCTCTGAAGTTCCTCTTACTGTGCCATGAAAGGGCTCTTTACAGCCCTTGCTCTTGTTTTCCCAGGGCCAGCCTTGCTGGGGTTAGCAGCTTCATTAACTGGGGACAGCTCCTCTGAGCTTTGGTCACAGCCAGCCCTGAGAGATTAGGGAGGTTTGGGTTCTGGATAAGGTGAAGAAGCATGTCATACCAGAGTTTGGGAAAGGGAAGACATAAACTTCCCACAATGTCTATCTACCACTCTGTGATCTAAGAGTGATGGTCCTGTGAAGCCTACCTGAAGAGTGACAGCAAAGGGGTGGAGGGTAAGTAGAGGATACACGTGTGTGTAGGCATACCCACACACATGCACACCCACACACACATACACTTACACACATATACACACATACATATGCGCATGCACACACACACTCACACACACACACATACACACACACACATACACACACACACACACACACACACACACTCACACTTCCCTGACTCCCCCATCATTTGCTCTAAGTAAGTCTGTCCAGTTTATTGTTTTTGGTTCCCTTAGTCTCCATTCTGATTAATTCCCTATGTCCCACCCCAGAGGCCAAGATATCTGCTGGCATCCAGCTCTTCCTCCCCTAAAGGTGTAGGGAATAAGAAATTAATTTGTCAGGAGTTCCTAAACACCCTCACTCAATTGAAGAGTCACCCTGCCTTTGTTCACCAAAGCTTAATAATGTCTGAGGAAGTGGAGGCGTCAGCAAATATGAATGATAGAGAATGGAACAAATTGCTAACACAAATCAGGAGGAGGAAGAGGAGGAGGAGGAAGAGGAGAGACATTTGGGCAAATGGGAGATAGAGGCCTGGGCCTGGAGTCAGGGAGACCTGGAGTCCAAAGCAGCCTTGGACAGCTCTGTGACCCTCAGCAAATCCCTTATCCCCTGTTGGTTCCATTTTCTCCACACTAAAATGAGGTCATAACTGCACCTGCCTTGTAGCAACACTGTCAGGATCAGCTAAGGTAATATCACAGAAGAGCTCAGATCATACCTGGCACAGAAGGGGGTGCAGAAGTTCTTGCTCCCTCCCATTCTTGCACTAAGAGCTTTGATGATCTTGCCCTTTGTCATTCCCTCTCAGGTCAGTGTTTGTATCAAAGCAATTCTCCATAATGGTCAGGCTCCTAGATACCAGCAGATACATTGTATTATACAGACATGGATGTGTACAAACATGGTTGCTTATTCTACTTGGACGTTTTCTTTTATTTCTTATTTAACATTTTATTTTTCCCAATTACATATAAAATCAATTTGAAATTATTTTTTAATTTGAGTTTCAAATTCTCTCCCTTACCCCCATTGAGAAGGCAAACAATTTGACATAGGTTATACACGAGCAGTCACGTGAAATACATTTCCATGTAAGTCATTCTGTGAAAGAAAACACAGACAAAAAAAAAGGAAAAAAAATAAAGAAACAGTATCTTTGATCTGCATTCAGGCTCTCCCAATTCTTTCTGTGGTGATGGAGAGAAACTTTCATCATGAGTCCTCCAGAGTTGTCTTGGATCATTGTATTGTTGAGAATAGCTAAGTATTGCTGTTACGTTGTACAATGTTCTCCTGGTTCAGTTCTTTTGACTTTGCATCAGCTCATGTAAGTCTTTCCAATTTTTTCTGAAAGTATCCCACTCATCATTTCTTCTTTTTTTTGGAGGTGGGAAGATAGGGCAGTTGGGGGTTAAGTGACTTGCCCAAGGTCAAATGGGTAGTTTTGTGTTAAGTGTCTGAGGCCAGATTTGAACTAGGGTTCTCCTGACTCCAGGACCAGCACTCTATTCACTGCACCACCTAACTGCCCCCCAACTCATCATTTCTTAAAGCACAATACTATTGCATCACAATCACAGGCAACAACTTGCTCAGTCATTCCCCAACTGATAGGCATCCCCTCAATTTCCCATTCTTTGTCACCAGTAAAAAAGCTATTATTAATGTTTATACACATAGGTCCTTTTTTTAAAATCTCTTTGGGATACAGACCTAGTAGTGGTATTACTTGGTCAAAAGGTATTCATGCCTTTATAGCCCTTTAGACATAGTTCAAATTTGCTCTTGGTCATGGTTGAATCAGTGTCTAACCTCACCAATAATACATTAGTGTTTAATTTCTCCACATTTACTCTAACATTTGTCATTTTCCTTTTCTGTTATATTAATCAATCTGACAGGTATGAGGTGGTACCTCAGAGTTGTTTCCGTTGGTGTTTCTCTCAGCAATAGTGATTAGAACATATTTTTCATATGATTATAAATAGCTTTGTTTACTTTGAAAACCACCTGTTGATGTACTTTGACTACTTATCAACTGAGGAATAGATCTTATTTCTATAAATTTGATTCAGTTTTCTATATGTTTGAGAAAAGAAGTCTTTATCAGAGAAATTCACTGTAAATTTTTCTTTACTATTTATTTCCTTTCATCCTACTTTCCCCTTGTATGTTTTTCTGTCTCTCTCTGTCTGTCTCTGTCTCTGCCTCTATCTCTGTCTCTCTCTCTATCTCTCTGTCTGTCTCTCTCCTCTTTTACCCTCTCCTTTCTGAAAAGTATTTTGCTTTTGACTTTCATATCTGGCCCCCATCTGCCCTCCCTTCTATCAGCTCCTCCCATTCTCTTATCCCTTTCTGTTCTTAATTTTCTGTATAGTAAGAATTGACTGTGTATATTATTCCTTCTTTGAGCCAATTCCAATGAGAATAAGGGTCATGTGCTCCCCTCTCTGCTTCCCCACCCCCTGCCCATAAAGTCTCTTTCAGGTATCTTTTATGTCAGATAATATATCCCATTTGACCTTTACCTTTCCCCTTCTCCCAGTGTATTCATCTTTCTCATCCCTTAATTTTAATTTTTTAAATAATCATACCATTCCATTCAACTCATACCTCCACATTCTGTCCATGTATACTCCTTCTAACTGTTGTAATAATGAGAAAGTTTTTAGGAGTTATGAATAACATTTTCCCATGTAGGAGTATAAACAGTTTAATCTTATCAAATGCCCTGTGATTTCTCTTTTCTGTTTACCTTTTAATGCTTCTTTTACATCTTGTACCTGAAACTGAAATTTTCTATTCAGTTTTAATCTTACCATCAGGAATGCTTGAAAATTTTTTCACTGAATACCATTCTCCTCCTGAAGCACTATACTCAGTTTTTCTTGGTAGGTGATTCTTGGTTGTAATCCTAGCTTCTTTGACATTCAAAATATGATATTCCAAGTCCTCTAAGCCCTTAATCTAGAAGTTCCCAAAATCTTGTATTATCCTGACCATGGCTCCATGATACTTAAATTGTTTCTTTCTTGGAATATTTTCTCCTTGATCTGGGAGGTCTGGAATTTGGCTATAATATTTCTGGAAGTTTTAATTTTGAGAACTCTTTTAAGAGGTGATGAGTGGGTTCTTTGAATTTCTATTTTATCCTCTGGTTCTTGAATATCGGGGCATTTTTGTCTTATGCTTTCTTGAAAGATGATACACAGGGCAATACCTCTACTAGATCTGTATCCCAAAAGACAGAAATAAAAACAAAAAGCAAAAATATTTATGTGTACAAAAATAGTTATACCAGTTCTTATATGGGGGTAAAGAATTGGAAGTTGAGGGGATGCTCATCAATTGGGGAATGGCTGAACAAGTTTTGGTACATGATCATGATGGAATACTATTGTACTACAAGAAATAGTGAACAGGATGCTCTCAGGAAGAAAATAAAGGAAAGACTCACATGAGCTGAGGCAAAGTGAATTATACTGTGTACAAAGTAACAGCAATATTGTAACAAGATCAGCTAGCTGTGAATGACTTAGCTATTCTCAGCAATACAATGATCCAAGATAACTTAAGGACTTATGGTGGAAAATGCTATTCATCCCCAGAGAAAGAACTGTTGGTGTCTGAATACAGCTTGCAACATATTTTTTAAACTTAATTTCTTGATTTTTTTTCTTATTTATTTTTTCTATCACAACATGATTAATATAGAGATACGCTTTGCATGACTACACATGTATAACCTATATGAAAATGTTTGCCTTCTCAATGGGTGTGGGAGGTGGGGAGAGAGGAAGTGAGGGGATTTGGAATTCAAAGTTTTAAAAATGAATGTTAAAAATTATTTTTACGTGTAAATGGGGAAAACATAAATCTAAATAAAAGCTAAAAATTATGTCTAGGCTCTTTTTTTTTAATCATGATTTTCAGATAGTCCAATCATTCTCAAATCATCTCTCTTGGATCTATTTTCTGGGTCAGCTATTTTTATAAAATGAAACACTTTAAATTTTCTTCTATTTTTTAAAATTATTTTTAGTTGTTTCTCAATGTCCCATAAAGTCATTTTCTTCTACTTGGCCAGTTCTAACTTTTATGGAATTATTTTCTCCAGTAAATTTTTGCACCTCCTTTTCCATTTGCCCTATTCTATTTTTAAAATTGATTTGTTTATTTACTTTTAGTTTACAAGATTCAGTTCCACAATCCCTTGAGTTTGAAATTTTCTCCTTTCCCTCTCCTCCCCCCTCCATGGCAGCATGCATGCAATCAAGTATAGGATCTGCAAATACTTTCACACTGGACATTAGTCTGGTTGTATAGAAGGGTTGTAACTAATGGAGTAAACAATGGGAAAAAAGAAAGAGAACCAAACATGAAAAAGAATGATAGCATGTGGATTTCTTCAGTCTTCCTTTAAACTCTGTTCTTTCTAGATCTTCCTCTGAATGTAGATGTCTTCTTCCATCCTGAGACTTGTAGAGCTGTCTTATAACTGTGCATTGCTGAGAAGAATCCAGTTTATCAAACTGGTCATCACACATGTAGTGTGTCTGTGATTGTGTACAAATTGTTCCTGGTTCTGCTCTTCTCACTTAGCATCAATTTGTATAAGCCTCTCCAGATGAATATGAAGACCATCTCCTCACCATTTCTTATGGCACAATAGTATTCCTTTATATTCATATACCACAACTTGTTTAGCTACTCCCCAATTGATGGGCTTCCCCTTAATTTCCAATTTTTTGCCATCACAAAGAGAGCCACAATAAATATTTTTGTACATATGGGTCTTCCTTACACTTCTATGATCTCTTTGGGATACAACCCCAGAAGTAGTATTACTGGGCAAGGATATGCAATTATTTATAGCCCTTTGGACATAGTTCCAGATTGCTCTCCAGAATGGTTGTATCAGTTCATAGCTCCACCAACAATGCATTAGTGTTCCAATTTTTCCATATCCTCTCCAGCATTTGTCATTTTCCTGTTTTGTCATCTTAGCCAATCTGACTGGTAAGATGTGGTACTTCAAGGAATTCTTCTCTTCAGTGAATTTTTGTATAACTTTTTCCATCTGGACAATTCTGATTTTCAGTGTCTTCTCTTCATTAGATTTTTGTTGCTCTTTTATCATTTGGCCTATTCTGTTTTTAAGGTAATTTCTTCAGTATTTTTTGTGCCTCTTTTTCCCTACTATTGACTCTTTTTTTCATTATTTTCTTGTATTACTCTCCCCAATTTTCTTCCCCCAATTTTCCTGCTACCTCTCTTCTTTCCTTTTTTTAAATCCTTTCCATGGACTGAAACCAATTCATATTTTTCCTTTGAGGCTTTGGATGCAGGGATTTTGACTTTACTGTCTTCTTCTTAATGTGTACTTTGATCTTCTTCATCGCCATAGTAAGTTTTTTATGGTCATAATTTTTTTTTCTGTTGTTTGCTTAATTTTGAGTTTATATCTTGGTTTTTAAGTCTATGCTAAAGTGACCCTCTGCTTCTGGAGTTGGAAAGGGGTCCTGTACAAAGCTTTAGTTTTTTTCTTTTGTTTTTTGTTTTGTGTGTGTGTGTGTGTGTGTGTGTGTGTGTAGCTGTTTGCAGAGGTAATTCTAGGGACCTTATAAGGGTTTGGCTTTTACAAGATGGTATGATCTAGGGAGAGGCGTGTTTACTACTTTCCTGTACTTTACACTGGTTTGTGAATTACCACAGACACTGTTTTCAACCCTAGAACTGGGAACAGGGTCCCTGCTCCCCTAAGACCACAAGCTTTGTTGTGTGTCCTCTTCACACTGAAAATAAGACCCAAGAGTGCAACCCAGATTCAAATATAGCCAATGAAATAGTCCTGCCCCTGGTTCCAGCAAAAGGATTCCTGTAATTCTCCTAACCTGCTGTCTGATCCTCTTACCATCTGTGGGCTGAGAGTACTGGAAATCACCATTGTTACCACTGATTCAGTCGCCTCAAGTCCTACTTCCACTTTGCTGGGGCCTGGTCTGTGTTGGTGCAGCCTGTGCTGGACTTCTCTTACCTTGGTGCAACAAACATTTTTTGCCAACCCTCTAAGATGTCTTGGGTTGGAAAATTGTTTCAGTCTCTCTTCTTGTGGGTTCTGCTGCTCTAGAATTTGTCTAGGTCTTTATTTACAGGTATTTGGAGGCTTTGAGGGGAGAGTACAGCTGAGTCCCTTACTTTACTCCATCTTCATTCCATCTTTCTACAAGGACATTTTCTACTATAGATTGAGTAGGAATTTAAGTAAGGAGAAATGTGTTGTGATCTTCCCTCAGGCATTGGCTAGCTCTGTGATCCTGGGCACACAATTCAATCTTCCAAGCCTCCTTTCCTTTCCCCTTCCTTCTAGGTCCTGGTCAGATCAAGTCTAGAGGATGGGAGATCATAGGGGAGTTCATCTATTGTAACTTGCAGATGGAGGGAGTTGGGATAAGGGATGAATTCCCTTTCAGGTGTAACACTGCCTGTGGTACATTCAAAGATCCTTCCCATCTTTCCAATTCCATGAATATCAGACTCATTCCAAAGCCCCTGCCTTCAAGGAAATTATACTCTATTGTGGTGGTGGGGGCAACATCAACACAGATAAATCAAAGGAACATATGGATGAACTCCTTATTCAGCTAGTTCCAGGCAGCCTGAGATTAGTAGTATCTGAGTAGCAGGGTAGAGAGTGAGAAAGAGGATGGTGAACAATGGGTTATCCATCACACTGAAGCTTTTTCTCTCAAAGACTTTTCTGATAAGAAATGTTCCCTTCTTTATCCCCTCCCTTTTCTCTTTAAACTCAATTAGTGCTCAGAGTGATTATCCATCATGTTAATCACCAATACCATATTCTTTGCCTCTGATTGAGAAGTTCAGAAACAAAGTGAAAAATTGCTTCCCTGATGGGAAACAGTTGAAGAGATAGGCCTCCCCTAAGCCTTCTCTGTGGCGCATGAATGGCTTGGATTACTGAAGCTGCTATAACTTCTATGACACTTTGAAACTTTCTTAAAACAAAATCCATGTGTCCATATCTGTGACAGCTTTCCTGACCTATCAGAGAGGAGATCTGAAATAAAGAAGTGATTACCCACCATTGCCAGCAGTTGTACCCCACTTGATGTGCTCTCCAGTAGTATTGGAAGCTACCAGGTCCAGCCACCAGAGACCATCTCAGCCTACCACCCAGCCCAAATGAACAAACATCCTCCTAGGATTTTGTGCCCTGACTGGGTTCCTACATTCAATTTGTTATTGAAGTTAAGATTTCGAAAGGCATTTTTATTAACAAAAGTTTTGGGGCTGTGTGGGGCTAAAAGCAAATGAGAAATATTTTCATTAAAATGAATCACAAAAATTGTTCTGCTTGTTCTGTTTATAACACTTGTCATTACTGTGGGCACTCCGTCCTAGCCCTGAGTGAGGACCAGGAGTTGAAGGGAAGTATTGAAAATGGAAAAGGGGATATGTGGTGGGGAAGAGCAAGGAATAGGACAGAGATGAGGGAATTCTACACTGGAGTCATTTTGAGAATATTCTGAACCAAAGTCACCAATTTATTTAGAACTTTGGTTCAGGTACAGCGAGCAGTGAACTTTGGTGGAGAGAATTGTGTGTGCGTGCATATGTATACATGCATGCGTGTGTGTGTGTGTGTGTGTGTGTGTGTGTGCGCTCGTGTGTTGAGGGGTATGAAGGTAGGGAAGAAGGTATTCTTTGGCATGTCAACTATCGACCAGTCAAGGAAATAGCTATTGGGCAAATCTTTGTTCAATGACTAAAACCTCTGACTTAGGAGGCCTGTGAGTGGCACAAGATGGTGATGAAATGATATGCTCTACTTCCTCTCAAATAATAACAATGATGGTGATAACAACAGCCAATCACAAAGCACAGTTGGATTCCATAGCACTCAGAAATCAAACATAAATGAGAATAACACATTTGAAACTTATTTAGTAGCAGACTTCATATTCACTTCACTTTTAGAACTTAAAATAAAAATCAATAGCAACAGTTTGTGGCAGTTTTGAGATGAAGAAAGTAAAGCAATCTGTAGTCATACGAAAAAATGCTCTGAATCACTATCGATTAGAAAAATGCAAATTGAAACAACTCTGAGGTCCCACCTCACCCCAATCAGATTGGCTAATACGACAGAAAAAGAAAATGATAAATGCCAGAGAAGACGGGGGAAAATTGGAACATTAGTGAATTTTGGTGGAGTTGTGAACTGATCCAACCATTTTAGAGAACAATTTGGAACTATGCTCAAAGGGCTATAAAATTGTGCATGTCCTTTGACGCAGAAATGCCACTGCTAGGTCTGCATCCCAAAGAGATCATAAAAAAAGGAAAAAGGATGCATATGTACAAAAATATTTATAGCAGCTCTTTTTTTGTGGTGGCCAAGAACTGGAAATTGAGGTGATGCCCATCAATCAAGGAATGATTGAACAAGTTGTGGTATATGAATGTGATGGAATACTATTGTGCTATAAGAAATGATGAGCAGGCAAATTTCAGAAAAACACCTGGAAAGACTTCTATGAACTGATGCTGAGTGAAGTGAGCAGAACCAGGAGTACATTGTTTTTTTTTGTTTTTTTTTTTTATATGAGATTCTTTATTAAATTTTTTTGAGTTACATCTTTTCTCCCCGTCTTTCCCCC
>CM053582.1:576211184-576226313 GCA_028627135.1 Pseudochirops cupreus
GTTGCTGCTTCTACGCCGCCATCTTGGCTCCGCCCCTCTCTCCAGGAGTACATTGTACATAGTAACAGCAACACTGTGTGATGATTAGTTATGATAGACTTAGCTCTTATCAGTAATACAATGATCCGTAACAATGCCAAAAGACTCATGACAGATAATGCTATCCATCTCCATAGAAACAACTGTGGATTCTGAATGCACATCAAAGCATGCTATTTTTACTTTTTTGTAGCTTTCCCCTTTCTTCTGTTTCTTCTTTCACAACATAAGCAATGTGGAAATATGTTTTGCATGATTGCACATGTATAACCCATATAGGATTGATTGCCATCTTGGGGAGCAGAGAGGAAAAGGACAGAGGGAGAAAAAGTTTGGAACTCAAAATCTTATAAAAATTAACATTAAAAACTATCTTTACATGTAATTAGAAAAAATACAATGCTACTTACATGAAAAGGAAAGAATGCCTTTGATATTTCTAGTAGAATTACTTTGGAAACCTTAACTGATAAAAATGTCACTAAATTAACAACAGTCATTTAGAGTCATTTTATGCCAGACACTTTGAACCTTCCCACAGTGTGCAGCTTTTATTATTGTCAGCAGTGGAAGCCTCACTCTAGCCTAAATTGAGAAATTTCTCTTGAGAATTAAAATTAATTGTTATATAGTTTTCCCCAAATTAATTTGCCTCTAAAATGTCTACCTTTCCCTCCTAATCATGCCTTCTGGAGCCAAGTCAAACAAGTCAAATGCTTAGTTGCCCTGCCATGCCTTCAAATATTTGAAAACAGTTGTCAATGCTACCTTTTAATCTACTACTTTCAACTGATCACAAACTGGATTAAACTCAAGATCTTTCCGTAATCATGCTGTCTTTCTCTGTGTGTCATTCAGGTCTCTAATCTATGGTTCTGAGCATCGGACTCAATATTATGTAAATGACTCTGTGGACTAGTAGTTAGTTGACTCCCTGGATAGAGCCCTGAGCCTGGAGTAAGTAGTGAGTTCAATTCTGAGGCAAACACTTACTAGACATGTGACCCTGGTCAAGTATCTTAACCTCTGTTTGCCTTAATCCACCGAGAAGGAAATGGTAAAGCAGTTCAGTATCTTTGCCAAGAAAACCCCATGGTCCATGGGGTCATGAAAAGTTGGACAAGACTGAATGCCTGAACAACAGCAACCAAGTGGAGTAGAAAGCCATGAAACTACCCATATTCTAGTCCAGGAGATAGATAGATAGATAGATAGATATTTAAAGCAGATTTGGTTCATATTAGCTTCCTAAATTACCTTTTCCCATTATTGGGGAATTTGGGGGTTGTCATCCATACAAAGGAGAAGTGGTTGGTGCTGCACATAAGATTTTGTTGGTGAAGGGAACTGCAAGGTGAAGGAACCATCAGCCATTGCATCATGGTACCTTCTCTTCAATTTTATAGTCATAGAGAGTTTCCTAATGTCTTTGGGTTGCCCAGAGTCCTTACCTGTTCAGGTTGACACAGCAAGTGTGTGAGAGTTGAACCCTGAACCTGGGCTCAAGGCTAGGTCTATATATTGCACAAGGCTAACTTTAACAATAAAATAAACTCTCATTTTTTTAAGATGAACTACTGTCTATACATGCCTCTCATTTAAAAAAAATTCTTTTTAATTTGTGGAATAAAACCAGTATTTCCATAACAGTACAATAAAAAAGATGATTGCTCATGAAACTGCAAATCCACTATGCATAACTTGCTATTTCTTTCAAATATACAACAAAATTATATGGCAAATTTCTTTTATTCTTCTCTCCCCCCACCCCACCCTAGAGAGGGATACCTTTAGACCCACATAGGTATAGATATCCCTTATTGTAAATTTGGGTATTTGTAATACACAAAATAACTTATTCACTCAAAGTGATTTTTAAAACTGTATTGCTGTTACTGTATAAAAAGGTCTTTTGGTTCAGCTCATTTCACTATTCATTATTTCATGCAAGTCTCTCCATGTTTTTCTAAAATCATTGAACTTATCATTTCTTATAGCATGCTTGTGGTTCATCACAATCATATACCACAATTTGATCAGCCATTGGTCAATTGATGGAAATCCAGTTTTTTGTCACCCTGAAAAAGCCTGCTATAAACATTTTAGAACATATAGGTTCTTTTCCTTTTTCCTTTTGATTACATTAAATTGAAAATTTTTTGTACAAACAGTCAATGTAACCAAGATTAGGAGGAAAGCAGAAAATTGGGGAAGAATTTTTACAATCAGTGTCTCTGATAAAGGTTTCATTTCTAAAATATACAGAGAACTGAATCAGAACTGAGTCAAATATATATGAATACAAGTCATTCCCCAGTTGATAAATGGTCAAAGGATATGAACAGACAGTTTTCACAGGAAGAAATTAAAGCTATCTACACTTGTGAAAAAATGCTCTAAATCACTAATGTTTAGAGAAATGCAAATCAAAACAACTCTGAGGTACCATGTCACACCTATCAGATTGGCTAACATGACAAAACAGGAAAATTATAAATGCTGGAGAAGATGTGAGAAAATTAGAACATTAGTGCATTATTGGAGTTGTGAACTGGTCCAACCATTCTGGAGAACAATTTGGAACTATGCCCAAAGGGCTACAAAATGTGCATGCCGTTTGACCCAACACCATCACTTCTAGAGCTATATCCCAAACAGATCATATAAGTGGGAGGAGGACCTATATATACAAAAATATTTGTAGCAGCTCTTTTTTGTGGTAGCAAAGAATTGGAAATCAAGGGGATGCCCATCAATTGGGGAATGGCTAAACAAGTTGTGGTATTTTCATGAGATAATTTTTCCTTAATATTTTCTACTCAGTTTTGTTTTTTAGAATCATCTCATAGACAATTCATCTGCAACCTTTCTTTCAAACTACCTTGGTAATGAAAAATTTTAAGAATACTTTTACTACTAGTAATAATTAATAATACTAATGGCATTTTCATCTATCATAAGTAAATAATTTGACCTTCTTCTGTGCCTTATGATTAATCTTTAATGGTTTCCTTATATTTCTTCTGGATTTTTCATACAAAAATTTTCTATTGAGTTCTGGTTTTTGTTTCTTTTTTTGTTTTTTGTTACAAATATCTGAATGTTTTAAGTTCATCAAATAGCCATTTTTTTTCCCATTCAGGATTGTATATTCAGCTTTGCTAGATAGGTTATTCTTGCATGCAACCCCAGTTCCTTTGCTCTTTGAAATAACGTTCTAAGACCTACACATCTTTCGGTGTAGAAGCTGTTATGTCTGGTGAAATCCTTATTATTTTTCCACAGGTTTTAGAATTTTTTTTTCTTCTTGTTTGCAAATTTTCTCTTTAGCCTTGAGATTTTGAAACTTGGCTGTGGTATTCCTGTAAGTTTTCTTCTTAGGATCTATTTCGGGTGATAATAAATGGATTCTTTCTAATTCTACTTTACCTTCTTCATCCAGAATTCTAGGCAATTTTCCTCAATAATTCAATATTGTGTTTAGATTCTTTTTTATTTTATCATAACTCTCGAGTAGTCTGACAATTCTTATATTATCTCTCGTTGATCTGTTCTCCAGATCGGTTGTTTTTCAATAAGATGTTTCAGATTCTCCTTTATTTTTATAGTTTTAATATATTTTGGTGTTTTAGATAGTCATTTGATTCCACTTGAGCAATTCTAGTTTTCAAGGTGTTATTTTCTTCCTCAAAATTTTTTCTCTTTTTCTAATTTGTTAACTTTTCATAATTTTCTTGCATTGTTTTTATATTTTTTTCTATTTTTTCCTTGCTCTTTCTTATTTGGTTTTGAAATTATTTTTATTATCTTCCTTATGATTTTGCATCTCTTTTCCAATTTGTTGTGAACTTGTTTTCTTAATTTTCTTGGATTATTTTATTTTTTTCTAATTTTTCATCCTTCATTTTTCTAAGTAATCAAAATGATTTTTTGCACCTGAATAAAAGATGACATTTATCCACAGTAAATTTGATTTTGTTAGATTTAATCAAGAATTCTAGCTTATGGAAATATGTTTTGGAATCTTGACTGTTGGTCAAGCTGCTAGCTGTGCCCCACACCCTCCAGCTTTGACTCATTTGTAATTTTAATTAGCACATGATCCATACCTTTACTCAATACATGAATAGAAATCTTAAACAGTATATGTCCAAGCACACTTGACTGAAACTCTCAGTAGAGAGTTTTCAGGGTTGGCATTAATCTGTGGGTGACAGTAGTTTTTATTCAGTCAGTAAATCACTTCCCAGTTTATCCAACTGTATCATTTGTTGAGAAACATTTATTTTCCATGACAATGGTGTGATACACACTGTCCAATGTTTCTCTAGCATCCAAGCAAATGGGATCCACAATATTTCCCTCTCTGACAATCCAGCACTCCTATTGAGAAAAAGAAATATGGTCACATGGTATGTCCTATTCTTTATAAACACCCTTGTTGTATTCTTTTGAACACTGCTTCTATTTTGAATGTTCACTGTCTATCTCTTTAAAAATATTTTGTAGACTTATGTAAGAAATGGAAGTCAAATTAAATGTGTGAATTTGGTGATTCAGTTCATGTCAATTTTTTTTTTATTTGGAATTATTTTCTTTTCATTTCTGCAAAATGTCTCAAATTGTTCATGCTTTTTAGGAGTATGGACAGTGGTTCAAAAATTGTATGTGTCAGTTGTTTTAGTATCCAATAATGCAATTACCTCACACCAGGTGTTCTCTTGCTATTTGCATACTAGTATTGGATATCAAGTTCCTATTTCACCAACCCTTCCTCTGCCCCCTATTTTACCCATATCGTTCTAGTCCAGTGATTATTCTCTCAAACAAAAGAAAAATGCAAGCCAGAGTCCCAATAGTTGTACCTGCTCATTGTTAGTTATCATTGGTGCTGTCTACTATATGATCTATCATTCTATGGCTTCACTGAAATGCCATTGAAGATGGAGTCAAAGAGAGACTGCAACCACAACAATTATGCAACCAAGAAATTCACGTTGATGGGAATATAATCTTAAATTTCCCAGGGAACTGATTTTCAAGATATTCAAGAGAGTGAGATTCTAAAATTATTAGAAAAATCCTGGACAATGTGATCATTTGAAATGAATTTAGCAATATCTGGATTAGTGCCTGATTTCTCATATCTTTAAAATCCTTATGACAATAATCTATATAATCCCAGAGGATCATTCTTTGTAAAATTAGAGTGCAATGGACTGAATTGATGAAATCCTTTTTAGTGGAAATAACCCTGGACTCAGAGGAATGAGAGAAATGCATTTAATTTCTGCTTTGAATCTTTCTCCCTGTGTGACAGGGACAACTCACATAACCTTCCTGAGGTTTAGTTTCTTTATCTTACAATGGGTACAATAACACTTGTAGCAAGCTGTTATGGTAATCTGTAAAGACAATGAAAGTAGAGGGCTTAATCAAACTTGAGAAAGCATCAAAGTGTGCTATTCTTACTCAGGAGTGGGCTAGTACTAAAATGTGGGACCCTATCATCATAATTACAGATCTAGAAATGAGTAAAGAAAATCCGTCTCTATTTTAACTTGATATAAACATTTACTCTACAGTGGCAAAGGAAGTCTTACATTTTCACAGAAAACCAAGTATCTCCTATGTCTGTGTGAAAATCACCCAGTCTTCTCTGAGAGGTAAAAATATGGAGACACAACTCTCTTCTGTGATCAGCAGAAACAAGTGAGGTATAGTATAAAATAAGGAGACCATCAGGCTTTGGCATGTGTCTGCTTCTGATGAAGGGGCTGTTGGTCAAGATCACTTACGTGGAATCCTTCCACATAGAAAAAGGAGTTTGTCTAAGCCTTTACCGAGTCCAAATAGACTAAAGCTTCTACATTAGTGTATGGTTCCTCAGACCCTTCAAGAAACAGGTCCTTAGCTAACACTACTTTTATTACATCAAATCCCAACACATTTTTGATATACAGAGAATTAGATTTTATTTAGATAGACAGGAAATCCAAGTGGTCCACCTAATAATGCACACAAGAATAAAGGGGAAAACATGCAATTGTCAGGTAATATTATTTACATTACTTTGAGTTAGTCTATCAATTAATGTATCTTAGGGGTTGTAGGTGAATGGTGAGCTGTGGGCAATAATTCACAGAACAAAATCAGGCTAAATTGTACTTGGGAAATCCTGGAATTTCTGCCTTTTAGGGGAGTGTGATTTCAACCTCTTCACTACTGCAAAAGCTAACCCTTGTCATATTAATATTCTCTTAGTTTTGCTATATGCCGGTGAATGATGAAACCTGTAGATCTTTGAAGAATCATGATCACAAGTGACTTAAAGACAACAGGTGGATAAACTTAGGGCATCCTTAGGTGGCATCTTGTTCTCTGTGCTGACTTATACATGGTACATGGCATGTAAAAGGCACCCTGAAGAGCACATAAGGCCAGACTACTCTTTTGCATCTCTTGGCACTGAGATTTCTCCCTTTATGGAGTCCTGGCCATGTTCTAATTAGGTGTACTTTCCTGGTGTATGTAGGGAGCATACAGTTGTACCACAAGGCTCTGTGTCGCTGTGGATTCCACAGCATCTCTCAGGGGGTCATGAGGTATTGTGGTGATGGAAGCTCTCTCCTCTTAGGTGACTATTGCTCCTCAACCATTGGTCCTTGTTATGTTTTTGCTCCCAATGGGGGAAGTGCTGTTGACCTTAACTACTCCTCTGACATCCTTAGCAACCACTGAATCATCTTTCTAGCTTTGCAGTCAGTTAGCAGCTCTTCATCTCAGTGCATGCAAAGCTGTGAATCATCGTGGCCACAAGTAGACTTGCCCAAACCTCCATGAGTCCATTTGAGCTGGGCTCAGTCTGGGAGAATCTGCACACACTCTAGGTCTTATTTCTCCTTTGGAAGTCTTATTCCTAGTACAACAGATTGACTGCAACAACATAATTGGAAAGCAGCAACACAAGAAAACAGAAATAAATGACCAAGTTTAGACCAGAGTCAAGATGAGACTCCATGTCAGGAGGCACCTGGCCCCTGTGTACTCTCCTGCTCACCATCCCCCCTCCCCAGCTGCAGCCTTCTTCCTCTAAGAATGCTCCCTCCCTGAAGCCCAGGCTCCTCATTGGGGAGCTCCTGAGCAAGAGCAGCCCAGGACGTATTCACTTCCCTCCCAGGTCAACTCCTCCCTCTCACCTCTCTGCCTCCTTAACAGCAGTGAATCCCCCACCTTACAATCTGTCCTCTTCAATTGGCGCTGAAGCTCCTTCAGGGCAGAAGCTGCTGGTGTTGCTTGTATTGTATACTCATCATAGAATCTCAATGTTCAATAAGTTATCAATAATAATAATAATGATGATGATGATGACAACAATAAGAATAATAAGAGCTAACATGTATATAGAGCTTACTATGTACCCAGCACTGTGCTAAGTGCTTTACATGATCTCATTTGATCCTCACAACAACTCTGGGAGGTAGATGCTATTATTATCCCCATTTTACAGGTGAGGAAACTGAGGCAAACAGAAAGTAAGTGACTTACTCAGGGTTATAGAGCCAGTAAGTGTGTGAATCTACATTTGAACGTCTAGTCTTCCACTACTCTGTCCCATTGAGAAGCCTAGATTCCCCTCTATGTATGTGTTTCTGTCTCTGTGTTTTTGTTTCTCTGCCTCTGTCTGTTTTTTTCTCTCTGTGTCTGTCTATTTCTCTCTCTCCATTCTCATTCTGTCTGTCTGTCTGTCTGTCTCTCTGTCTCTCTCTGTCTCTGTCTCTTTCTCTGTCTCTGTCTCTCTTTCTCTCTCTTCCTTGAAGACATGATTCTGATCTAAATCCTGCTGTTGTCAACCTTGGTTGGTATATTGGATAGTTACATTAACCCTTTCTCTCCTCTTTCTTTTGGATCACTTCCTACCATCGAGGGCTTGGTGCAGTAGGGATAAATGAAAAATGAAATATTCAATACTGAAGGTAATTTAAATACCAAGCAGCAGTCTATTTAGCAGAGAAATTACTTTCTGTTACTGCACATACACTTTGCATTTACAAAACTGTATAAAAGGTGATTTCCGTCAAGAGATACCATTCCTCCAGAGCTCAGAGATTCTTTCAGTTTTTTTATTTGTGTCCTCATATACTAGCTCAGTTCTTGGAACTTAGTTGATATTTAACTACAGTGGACCTGAAAATACCATTATTCCAGAGATGCTCCCTTAAACTTCCCAGCATCCCAATTCTTCAGGCTCCTTCAATCCCAGGAGCTTCTCCTCCACTCAACTACAACTCAGCATTGGGATGGTCACAAACTGAATCAAATAAATCAAAACAAGCATTCACTCCCCTAATTAGAAACTCTAACATTGTCCTATCTGATCTTAGCCTCTCATCACTGAACATTTTCATTTGCTTCATCCCTTCTACCTGTTCTTTGGCCTCATCATGAATTCCTCCTACCCATGAGTCCTTCTTTCACCTTTCCTCTAACTTCGTTTGTCACCTTTTCCAATTTCAACCTTAGAGTCCTCAATTCCTTTCCTTCTTTTCTATCCTTTATTTGGCTATCTTTTGCCAAGTTTAAGTCCTGGATTATTCCTGCTATTTACCTCCTTCACTCATCCTCATTCTCAGCTCTATGCAGCTAAAACAAAGACAACAAGGAACAAAAACCCCACCCTATAATCATGTTGATTGGATATGACTATTCAATTTCAACTTGGTCTACACTAGTGAGGACATTCCTAACCATTAGAAAAATAACCGATAATAATAGCTAACATCTACATAGTGTTTACTATCTGCCAGACACTGTGCTCCTTGTTAGAAAAAAAAGAAAAGTCTATTTCATTCTTTGTATATGTATGTTCAGTGTCTGGGGCAGTGGTCTAGCTCGTAGTTGGAGTTGAATAAATGCTTGTTTAGTGATTGAGTGATTGATTGTCACAGAAGGATCTCTTCCCTGAAAGTGCATGTTAATGGCAACAAAACATTAGTGAGCAAGTGGGCTAATTTACAATATTCATGAAAAGTGCCAAAAAACATTTTTTTTTTTTAGTCTCAGGAAACCAAGGATTCGAATTTTGTTGCCCAGTCCCAAAAAAGTATAGCGGCTTTCTAGTTTGAGAAAATGTGTCCTTTGCCTTCATTGATCTGTCTTTCTTTTTATTTATTATAGCCATAAGCTTGGGAGTTGAAGCTCTTATGTAAACTTTGGTTCTTCCAGCTTAAATCATGGATTTCTTCACTTTTGGGGAGTTATCTTACATCACTGAATGTCAGGTAAATTCCCCCTAGACTCAAGTATAAGTGTTTATGTCAATCAAACACAGACACACACACACACACACACACATACACACACACATAAGTATATATATGTATTTGCTTTCTCAACATATTTACTGAGTCATGTTTAGTAATAGCATAGAAAACAGGATAAATTAAGTGATGATGTCAATCATGTATCCTGTGGCTCCCCACTAAGTTTTATTACCTGACAGTCTGAGGTTTACATTTGAAGAGACCTAATGTGACAGAGTGAGCCTAGTGGAGAAAGCCTTAGACTAGAAAGTCAAAGTAATTTGAATGTGTTCTAATTCTGGCTTTGCCTTTATTACTGCTGTGTTTGGGAAAGTCATTTAACTAACTGGGCCTCAATATCTCTATATGAATAATGAGAGGATTAGCATTCATAGCATTTTGTTTTAATATTTTATTTTTCCCCAGTTACAGGTGAAAGCGATTTTGGATATTCATTTAAAAATGAGTTACAAATTCTCTTCCACCCTCCCTCCTCCTCTTCTTCCTCACTGAAAGGGAAAGCAATTTGATATAGGTTATATATATATATGGAGTCATGTAAAACATATTTCCATAATAATCATGTTGCATAAGAAAACACAGATCAAAAAAGGGAAAAAAAGGAAATAGAAGAAAAGTCTGTTTCATTCTACATTCAGACTCCATTATTTTTTTTTTCTCTAGAAAGGAATAGCATCTTTCATTATAAGTCTCTTAGAATTATCTTGGATCATTTTATTGCCAAGAATAAGTTAGTCATTCATAGCTAATTGTCATACAATATTGCTGCTACCACGCAAAATGTTCTCCTGGTTATGCTCACCTCATCCTGCATCAGTTGGTGTAAGTCTTCTTTGAAAGCATCCTACTCATCATTTCTTATATCACAATAATATTTCATCACAATCACACACCACAACTTTTTCATCCATTCCCTAACTGAAGGGCATCACTTCAACTTCCAACTCCTTGACACTGCAAAAAAAAAAAAAATTAGCTGCCTAAATATTTTTTCACATATAGGTTCTGTTCTGTTTTTTGAAAATCTCCTTGGGATACAGACAAAGGTACACAAGGTTTTATAGCCCTTTGGACATAATTCCAAATTGTTCTCCAGAATGAATCAGTTCCAAACTCCATCAACAGTGCATTAGTGTCCCAATTTTCCCACATCCCTTCCACCATTTGTCATTTTCCTTTTGTGTCATATTTAGTCAATCTGAGAAATGTGAGTGGTGCCTCAGGGTTATTTTCACTTGAATTTCTCTAATCAATAGTGATTTAGACCATTATTATAAGACTACAGATAGCATTCATTGTTTTGTCTAAAACCTGCCTGTTTATATAATTTTACTATTTATCAATTGGGTGATAGCTTGTAATCTTATAATTTTGACTCAGTTTTTATATATTTGAGAAATGAGGACTTTTCAGTGAAACTTGCTGTAAAATGTTTTCCCAGTTTTCTGCTTTCTTTTCAATTTGGGTTACATTGGTTTTGTTTGTGCATTTGAAAAATACTTAATCAAAATGATCCATTTTACATTTTCTGATGCTCTTGATATCTTATTTGCTCCTAAATTCTTCCATTATCCATAGATCTTATAGCTGAATTATTCCATGTTTTCCTAATTTGCTTATGGTATCACCTTTTATGTTTAAATCATGTACCATTTTGGCCTTATCTTGGCATAGGAGTGATATTTTGATCTATACCAATTTCTGCCACACTGTTTCCAGTTTTCCCAGAAGACTTTTTTTTTTTTGTAAAATGATGAGTTTTTTACCCCAAAGCTTGCATTATTTACTACAATGTATGGTATACCCAATCTATTCTACTTATTCACTTCTCTATGCCTTAAACAGGACCAGATAATTTTCATGATTATCACGGTGTAATGCAGTTTGAGATCTTCTATGCTATGCCACCTACCTTCATATTTTTGATTCCCTTGATATTCTTGACCTTGCATTTTCAATATGAATTTTGTTATTATTTTTTCTATCTCTAAAAAATAATTTTTGATAGTTTAATTGGCATGGCACTGAATAAATAGATTTAGACAGAATTATCTTTGTTATTATATTTACAGCCTACCCATGAGCAATTAACATTTTTCCAACTATGTAGATCTGACTTTATTTGAGTGAGAAGTGTTTTGTAATTGGGTTCATGTAGTTATTGGGTTTATCTTGGCAGATGGACTAGCAAGTATTTTATACAGTCTATGTTATTTTAAATGGAATTTCTCTATCTCTTGCTTTTGGATTTTGTTGATAATAGAAATGGCAATGATTTATTATGTTTATTTTATATCTTAAAACTTTGCCAAAGTTGTCAATCATTTCATCTAGGTTTCTTTTCTTTTTAGTTGATTCTTTAAGAGGCTTTCAGTCATATGGTAGTTTTGTTTCCTCATTGGGTATTCTAATTACTTCAATTCATTTTTCTCTGATTATTTCCATAACTAACATTTCTAGTAGCATATTGCATAATAGTGGTGATAATGGGTGTCCTTACTTCATGCTGATCTTATTAATAAAGCTTCTTGCTCATCCCCATTATCCCAAAGATAACTCTTGCTGATAGTTTTTGATATGTGCTATTTAACATTTCAGGGAAAGCTCCATTTATTCTGTGCTCTCCAATGCATGGTGTAGTTTGTCAAAAGCTCTTCTGCATCTATTGATATAATCATATTATATTTGTTGGTTTTGTTAATGACATTGTCAATTACACTGATGCTTTTCCTAATGCTGAACCAGACCTGCTTTCTTGGTATAAAACCCACCTGGTCATAGTGTATAATCTTTGTGACATATTTGCTGTTATGTCTTTGGCAGTATCATATTTAGCATTTTTTTAATCAATATTCATTAAGGAAATTTGTCTGATTTTCTTTCTCTATTTTTGCTCTTCGTGGTTTTGGTATCAGGACCATATTTGTGTCATAAAAGGATTTTAGTAGGACTAATTCTTTGACTATTTTTCCAAATAGTTTAGATAGTTTGGGGATTATTGTTATCTAAATGTTAATAGAATTCAAAATGAAATGGATGAATATATACAAAAACATATAAATTATCCAGATTAACAGAAGAAGCAACAAAATGCTTAAATAACCCCATCAAGAAATTGAACAAGCCATCAATGAACTTCCTGAAGAAAAAACCCAAAAAAACAAAAAAACCAATCTCTAGGTCAAGATGTATTCACAAGCAAATTCTACCAAACATTTTTTTTTGCAATGCTCTTGCATCCCTATAATTTCTTTTCCTAATTTTTACTCTACTTTCCTTATTTGATTTTTAAAACCAATTTTGAAGTCTTTTAGGAATTTTTTTTGGGGGGGGTCTTAAAACCAATTCACAGATATGGTGTGGTATGAACAGCTGACCCTCCTGACAAGTACCTGCTCTTTGCGCTTTTCCAGTTCTGTTTGGTCCAGTATTGTCTGTGTAAGTATAGAACCTGTCCTCCTGCCATGGCTAACTGGTATGCTTACAGTAATTATCTTTTAATTCTCCATGGTGCTTCCCACATATAATTTCACTCTCTCATTAGTATTGCACATGGCTCTGCATCTGCATTCAGTCATCTTGTCAGTATGGATTAGCTCCCACATAGGAGGCAAAGGTCCTGGTAAATCAGAGGGGAGCTGTTGTGCAAGGCAATATGTGACTTTGGATGTAGCTGCTTTGACTTTGTTAAGTTCTTCTGAGTTTGGCTTTTGTGACTTCCTGTTACCATAGCAACTTTCTATGGTTTAGATATTTGTTTGTTGTTTGCTCCTTTTCCATCCTGTTCCTTGACTTGTAACTATATGTTAAAGTTGGGCTTTGCACTGTCCCAAGCTCCAGACCTTTTTGTGCTGATTTTTTCACACCTAGTTCTAGGTGTCTATAAATTATTATTTCTTCCAAGGTGGTATGATCTAAGGAGAGGTGTGTTTATTAACCTTCTGGCCTGTGCTCTTGCCTGTGAGCGACCACAAGCACTTTTCTCCTCCATGGAACGGTGATCAGGGGCAGTGTACCCCTGCAGTCACTTGATCTAATGTGCTAGTACTCCTTTTTGCCCTGGGACTGGGACTGGTATTCCCATGTGGGCAATGCTACAGAATCCTATACCCAGTCTGACCAATTATCTGATCCCCTTACTGTCTGTGGTTTGAGAGCTCCAGAAGCTACTGCTGCTGATTGAGTCACTCCCAAGGCCTGCTACCATAGCAGTGACTGAGAAACAGCATCTTTTAGTGTTTCACAAATATTGGCAATGATTTTCCAGTAGGTTTTTAATTTAAAAAATAAAACATTTCATAGATGGATGGTTAAGATTTCATAATATTTTGCCTTCAACACTGAAGCCTCCTACACATTACAAATCAACAGATGCTTTGACAAGGCTGTGACTGTAGCCTTAAGAATTAAAATCTTTAGTGAAATCTATATCCTCAGGCAATGAAGGGGGCTATTTGAATATTGAGGTCATCTTAGAAATACAGAAGATTGGAGTCTCATTCTGGTTGGGGCTACCTATTAACTGCCTGGCATATTCTCCCACTTGGGTGTACCTTTAATAGTGAGACCCTGGATCTAGACTCTTTGAGAAAAAAGTGATGGGAGAAAGCAGAAGGACACCAGCTGTTGAGGATATGATTGTAGAGCTTGGGATCTATGAAGAACAGGCATTGCATAAACATTCATCAGTCAAACGTTGTGTGCCACGCACTATGTTAAGTGCTGAGAATACAAAGACAGCAGACAGTGCCCACCGCTGTTGAGGAACCCACAGTCTATCTGGGAGAAACATCAAGGCAAACAACTACATACAAATCAGCTAGAGACAGGATAAGTTGGAAGTAATCAACAGAGGGCTGCACTAGAATCAAGTAGGATTGGAAAACCCTTCCTATAGATGGTGGGATTTTGGTTCAGATTTGAAGGAAACCAGGAAAGGCACAAGGCAGATATGAGGAGGAAAATAATGTGAGACAGCCAATGAAAATGCTTGGAGCTGGGAAATAGATGGTTTTTGTGTAAGAAACAGCTAGGAGGCCAGTGTCACTGTTCCCAAGAGTGTGGGGATAGGGCGCAAGGTATGAGGAGACTTGGACAATGGAAGAGAAGGTTATGAAGGGTTTGAATGCCATAGATGATTTTATTTTTGATCATGGATATGATAAGAAGTTTATTGAACATTATGGTGACATGATGACACCTGAATTTTAGAAAGATCACTTGGACAGCTGAATGGAGGATGAACTGGAATGGGGAGGGATCTGAGTCAGGCAGACCCACTAGGAGCTCTTGCAGTAGTGATAGATGAAAAGTGCCCGCATTAGGGAAGGGGCAGGACCAGAGAAGAGAAGATGTTGTAGAGATGGAATGGACAGGCCTAGGCAGAAGCTTGTATATGGAAGGTAAGAGACAGTGAGGATTCCAGAATGACTACTAAATTGTGAGCGTGAGGGAATGGGATTATTCTTGGGGGGGGGGGGGGTAAAAAAGAATTTGAGAGAACTTAAAAATAATTGAAAGATATGAAGAAGAAAGAATGATTCAAACTGAAGAAGGAAGAATCCTGAAGTGGAAAGAAGAGGACTTGAGGAGTAGAAGAAGAAGAATTCAAAGTCAAGAAGATAAAGGAGGATGGTGTGTGAGTGTGTGTGTGTGTGTGTGTGTGTGCGTGCGTGTGTGTGTGTGCATGTGTGTGTGAGTGTGTGTGTGAGTGTATGCACGTGTGTGTGTGTGTGTGTGTGAGAGAGAGAGAGAGAGAGGGGGGGGG
>CM053582.1:576226813-576249784 GCA_028627135.1 Pseudochirops cupreus
AATCGCTGGGGTCCTCCCGGCTGCCGTAGCTCTTAGAAAGAGGCTGGGAACTCTTCCTATATACTTCCGGCTGACCAGATAATAAAGACTCCAAGACCGAGGCCCAAGACGGCTATCCAGATCTACACCACTCAATGCGAGAGCCGTGGCTAGACCAGTCGCTCAGTCCCCCTGCTGTCTGCAGGCCGCGGCGGAAAGCTGCAGAGCCGAGGTGGGTGCAAAACCTCTGCCTTTCACTTTTCCACTCTGGAGGCCTTCTGGCCGGACTGCTTATCTTCCCCTTTCACAAATCCCATTCACAGCTGCCGCTAATCTGCTCACCTGAGGCTTCTCAGCTCATCCGCTCCTCCCGTCCAGCTGCCCCCAGGGCACAGCCCCGGCTTCAGGCCAGGCTGGTTTCGGTTCCCAGTGCTGATATGGTTCCTCGTAGCCGAGCTGACTTTAGTGGGAAGTATCTTTGTGTGCGTTTTGGAGTTCCAGGATTGGTTTAGAGTCCTATTTTATGGGTATTTTGGGGTGGCTATGTGAGAGCTGCGATATGTTGCTGCTTCTACGCCGCCATCTTCTCCTCCCCTTCTTTTTGAAGGCAGTTTTATCTTCCTATTCTCATCTAGTATGAAATTGAAAATCCTCTGACAATAATACTAACTGACATTGATATAGCACTTTAAGTTCTACAGTGGACTTCCATACACTGCATTCTTTCATTCTCACAGCTGCTCTGCCAGGTATTTATTTAGACATTCCTATTCCCATTCTATAGCTGAGGTATCTGAGCTCCAGAGACATTGAGTGAATTGTCCATGTTCATGCAGCTACTAGATTTCAGACATAGATTTGGACTCACTTTTTCCTGACTCCAAGTGTAGACCTCTTTCTCCCACAGCACAATCCAAATCAAAAAGCATATATTTAGTGCCCCAAGTGTGGGGGCACAATACTTGGTGCTATGGATACAAAAACCTACATGAAAGAAATTTTGCTTTCAAGATACTTGGGTTCTTTTGCAATGGGAAACAGGATTTCCATAAAAATTAAGTTCTCGGTTTGTATGGTGTAATTTCTGGCAAGAGAACACAAGTCTATTATGAAGGGCAGTTTGTTATCCACAGAGTGGAGATCCTGATGACACATGGTTTGATCACACAGAGGTACAGGATGGATGGAGCTGATGTGTGTGAAGTTTAGGAACAGGAAGCAATATCTAAGGAAGTCAGCTTTGGTTTGGGTAGGGTGGTAATCTTCATGGATTTATAAAACTATCAAATGTCAAATCCTTCACAATAGCAATGATATTGGATTAGGGGAGACCTAGAACCTGGTTGGTTATAGAGGGGGGCATGAGGGCCTTCCCTTCCAATCAGTGTCAGGTTACTTTCTCTTCCTCTAGGGAAGCGGGGCTCTGGAGGATCTTTCTTCCTAGACTGATATTTGGGCATCGCATTGACTGGGTTCCACCTGAGATTTTTTTATAATACAATTGGCCTATGATAAAACTATTTAAGAGGTAGAAAATTCAAGCTGACCTTTCCATGTGAAGACCACTGCAGTCATGGGTGGCAATCACCTGCACTCCTAGAGAAACCCCACATTTTAATACAAAGTTACCACCCTTAGTGGAAAATTACCTTTTCTTTAAATTTTACAATGAGATGGGATTGCTAAAAGTTACTCCAATGACTGATCGTCTCTTCAATATCATCTTCCCTATGATCATGCCTTCATCTTCTCCATCTATTACCACTTAGTATTTAGGAATGATTTCTCCCACTGGTACAAACTGATCTTCTTGTAGTGCTATTGTGAAAACATGGAGAAATGAGAAATTTAGTATAGACAGAAAAGGAGAAGAATTGACTCTCATAGAGTCACAGAAGGAGCCTGCCTTGGAGTAATGATTAATTTGTCCCAAACATGATGGGAAGAAGTGAGACAACATCCATCATTACCTAAGAGATCTGAAATAAGTCGAAATTGACAGTTCCCCTGAACAGAACTTTCCAAATTATTTGAAAAGAAAGCAAATAACCTTTCAAAATAATACCAAAATGTCCAATTCTTTCTTCTCATTCCTTCATATTGAAGAGATGATCAGTAACTGGAATAATTTTTAACAATCCCATTTCATTGTAAAATCTAAAGAAAAGGTAATTTTCCACTAAGAGTGGTAACTTTGTATTAAAATGTGGGGTTTGTCTATGGGTGCAGATGATTGATAGCCATGATAGCAGAGACATTTAATACCTTTGATATATTTGGATTTTCTATATCAGTTATTCATCATGACTTGGGAGGACCTCTGGGGTTTGAAGTCTCTTCCAATGGGTTCTTCATTCCAACAGGTCCTGCATAAGTAGAAGATGCTAGCATTAGATCCAATAAGGAACTGGATGTCATTTTTTTTTAAAGAATCAGCCAAAATAAGCTTGGAGGGAATTATGTTCTCAATATCATGAATGGTTCTGGTCATAAAAATTTATGGTACAATGGAGAGAGTGATGATCTGGAAGCCATGGATCCTGGGTTTGAATGTTGACTTGTTGCTTAGTACCTGGGTGATATCCGTCTAATCCTTTCCTCTCTCTGAGACACAGTCTTCATCTATAAAAAAAATTGGGTCAGGCTAGATGGCCATATCATGCCCCTTAAAATTTGGGAGAAACTGTCTAGTGAATGTAGTTAGCATCAGTGGGAAGGATGATGAAAACTTGGCTCATTTAGGAAGTTGTGGTATAGAAGTCTTGGATTTGTCATCCATTTTTGTTACTTCTTTGTTGTGGAATATTGGGTTAATCTCTTCACCCCTTAGTTTCCTCCTCTATGAAATGAAGTGATTAGACTCAGGCATCTCAGATTTTCTTTCAGCAGTAAACATTTGCTTGAGGATTAAAAGGCCCTTCATGAAGATCGGCCAGAACAGCCTATGTGCTCACCTCCAACTCAACATCTGTGATCCCGTTGATGCATTGCCCTTCTTAGGAACAAGAACACTAAGCCAGCTCGCTTGCTTAGCATTCTGACACACTGACTCCTTATAGCCACAAATGATTAGTCATTCAGAGATTCTTTCCTCACCTCCTATGAGAATGCTAACTCTATGGTCTCAGACTGAATTTCCCAAAGTCTTGGAGGATAGCTACCACTTTTCAGACAGCCAAGCACCAGGCCTGAAAATGGACCAGAGTGGAATTGGTGAAAACAGGCCTCTCACGTCCTCAGATGCATGTTCTCAGGAGAACGTGGAACAAAAGAATTCTTGGATGGGTCTCATTTTCTTTGGGACCTGAACAAAAGCTCCACTCTCTGCATGCAAAATTGCCATTTTGAACAAGAAAAAAAAAACACGCTTTTTTTTAATGCAAAGACTGTGAAATCTCCCTGTGAAAGGAATAGATATTTTCATAGCAAATAGAGAGAAAATTGGTGATTTCATAGTGTTCAAAGCTTCTGCTATGCAGCTCCATTCTCTAGACTTCTATAAAATCTGGGCATGAAAAGACCCTCCTTCAAGGACCAGACGATAGTGATCTGCCACTCCTGAACTCTGTGTAACAGTGGTTTTCACAAAGGTGAAATTTGACATGCAAATGAAATATGAAAAAGGAGGTCAGGGCTGAATATCAGTGTCCAAATACTGAAAGCTTTCAATGCCAGGGTGAAGTATTACTATTTTGTTCTGAAGACAGCAGGGATGCACAGAATGTTTTGGAACAGGAGAGCGTCAGAGCGAAGCTCATTTCTGAAGAAGTTTGGAAAAAGTAGAACAAAGACTCCATTTCCCCACTGATGTAACAATGAGGATGACTTCCATTAGTAGTTATAAGCCTTTATCCCCATTAGCTTTTAACTGCCTCCATCAATGGTAACATTTGTCATGAATTCCTTTAAATTACAACACGAGTAGATGAAGGGAGGGGTTTTCTGGCAATCACTGGTGTGGTCACTGAAGACACATTCCAGAGTCAGTATCATCATTTAGAGATGTGAAGCCTAAGTGGTCACAGGATCCAATAATTCAGATTATTCCTCTTAGAGTCTGCTTCTCAGTTGAGCAGATGGGCTGCTTAGTCTAGCTCTGAGCTTGAAGACTGTCACTCTTCTCCAGGGAGCTCTTTGCAATGTCCCAGGTGCAGCCACCCACTCTCTTCATTTTCTGTGACCAAACCTTGTCAGGAGCCTGGGATTCAATAAGAAATTCCACAAGCATATTCAGTATGGACTCAGTACAGGGCACTGTTTAGCAGATGGAGGTTGGAAGATTAAAAAAAAATACACAACCACTGACATCAAAGAATTTCCAGTCTAATAGTGTTGTGTACTTGAATATAGAATGACTAGAATAAAGTCAGGGCAAAGCAGAGTCAGGGCAAATATCCTGATAAATTGGACAGGAGAGAGCTTACTTATCTGCAGCAAGAGGCCATGGAGAAGGAAAAAAGGTCTTCTTGGAGAAGAACCTGCCATCATGAAATCTCCAGCAAAGACCGCTACAATCAATATGACCAGGAGAAGCTCATTCTTCCTTTGCTTTCTCACTTTGGGTTTCTCTCAATATGCTGCATATCTTGCTTTCAAACTCTGCAATGCATTGCCTTTCTTTAAAGATGCATTTATTTCACCTGAATAGTTGGGTGGAAAATGCTTTATTCCTAAAAACAAAAACAAAAAACAAAACATATTTATATCTGAGGTCTTATTTACAGGGTACATCGTTAAATACAGGTAAATCAATCGATCAAATTATGCTACCTCTTTAAAATATGCAACCATGAAACACCACCACCACCACCGCTACCATCACTGCCACCGCCACCACCACCACCACCGCTGCCACCACCACTGTTTCTGTCCCCAGCTCTTCTGGAAACAGCATGAAAAACTATTTTTTCCATGAGTAACAAGAATGAATCAGCCAGTTGACTCCTGTAAATCCTGTTGAAATGACTTTTTTCTCATCTGTATATTTCCAGGTAGGCACAAGGAGCCGGTTTGATTGCAGGCCAGTGACAAGCAAAGTTTTTTTAATCTTCTTTACCGATAATCTTCTAGGACCTGCACTGAACATCACCTCCTGTCCCAGTCAGGCATTTCTGCATCCCAACATTTTAATAGCTTCTGACCACCAACTTCACATGAATGTGTGCCATTCTTGTACTCTCTGAACTAACAACCCAAATTTCCTCCAAAGTCAATTCATTTTTCTTCCCAGTAATTCCCATTCCTTCAGTACAGGACATCTGTTCATGCCCACAGGCCATATTCTTGCTTTATGCTGTGATGATTTGGCTTGATGGAGCTGTGTTTGGTTGTCAATTTGATCCTTTCTTTTTTAGTTTTGGTCTTCTTGGAGGGGGGGAAGGCAGGGCAATTGGGGTTAAGTGACTTGCCCAAGGTCACACATCTAGTAAGTTTTAAGTGTCTGAGGCTGGATTTGAACTCAGGTCCTCCTGACTCCAGGAGTGGTACCGTGTTCACTGTGCCACCTAGCTGGCCCCAGCTTGATGCTTTCTACAGGTGCTTTTAAACAAAGTGTAAATAGGAATGACCCGGACACTGTCATCATAAGTTCTCAGAGAACAGACACATTCTGTGGTTCTCATCTTCAGTGCTGTGATCACTATAATGATGCAATGAAGTGAGTTTCCTGGGGCTCCAGCCACAACAATAGCAATAATCATAACTTACCCTTATCTTGCAGTTTAAGGATTGAGAAGTACTTTTCATACACTACATCATGTGATGATCTTAGCACTCTGAGATAGTGGCTAAAAGATGCCATTTCATAAGTGAGAAAACTGATAAAGCTTAGCACAATTAATAGAATGCTCCAAGTTATGCTAATTATGTGCCCAAGACAGGTGTTAGACCTTGTCTTATGTCTGGTGAGCTTTTTCCTCTTTGTATACACATTTTTTTTTCCAATGCTTATTCTTGCTATAGTGTAGGTGGGCTCCACAGTGGCCTTTGTGTCCTTTAGAATCCATCATGTCTTGTCCATTCAACATGGATTAGCAAATTTTATTAGCCAATAAAATCTAAGGTTGCTTGACCACTTGATGGGTACAATGTAGAAGGGATTCTCATCAAAGAATGGTGTGGACTAGTTGGTCTTTGCTAGGATCCTATTTCTTCAAAAATGCTTCAATTTTCTAGTTTCTTAGCATGTCCTATACACTCATTTCATATTTTTGTCATGTCAATTTTATTTTATTTCATTTCATTTCATTTCATTTTGCTTTTTGGAAGGGGGCAGGGCAATTGGGGTTAAGTGACTTGCCCAAGGTCATATGGCTAGTAAGTGTGTCAAGTATCTGAGGTCAGATTTGAACTCAGGTCCTCCTGACTCTAGGGCTGGTACTCCATTCACTGTGCCACCTATCATGTCAATATCAGAACTTTCCAAAAGTTCTAAAATTCCAAAGCACAATCGTCTCATGTTACTGCATGTTTTGAAGAAGTATTCCTGAAGTTCTAATCCTCTGACACAGTTTGCAACCTTCCTCCTCCCCCTCACATACTTCATTCTTCCTTCTCACACACTTTCATGACTTTCCTCAGATGATCTACTGTTCCTTTGAATGCAATGAAACTCAAATTCACAAATGGATCTCTTATTCTTGTTAGTACAGACATTTCCTCCACAGTGGTGGATAGAAATCCATCTATATCTGTTAATCCTGAGAAATTGCTGTTCATATCATCCCAGGGCTTGACCCCAAGGATGTCATCCACGTTTTTGTGGGCCTTTATTGCTGTTATAAGACCAGTGGACACCAAAGGCAAGCCACACATTGGTTATCCTGCACTCTGCCATGTGACCATTATCTTTTTTGATCATACAATACTTAGACCAATTTTTTGTTTGCTTCTTGTTTATAGGCCTTTCCCTATGATTTATTGGGAAGTCAGCTCAAACCCATGATGTATCTAGCCATAGTCCATTCAATGGCACTAACTTTTAATTATTTCCAAGCAAGCTGAAGCAGTTCATTACTAGAAACCACCTAAGAGTGTGGTCCAGGGGAACAGAATGCCAACTTGGCCAAGTCAGTCACCCATGACTCAGGTTTTCATTTATTATTTTAATTGCTATTATCATCATTCCCGTGAGTCTGTAAATAGTAATTTAATGTTTGCAAATGGCTTTACATGTTTTAACTCATTTGAATTCTAAAGTAAAGCATGAGACTCAGTGGCCTTTGAGTTCTCGATCTTTTAAACCTGATGCTATGACTCTTGAGCTAGAAGTAGAGTATCGGTTTAAAGAGATGGACCTGAGCTTCCTTTGAAAATATTATTTCGTTAAAAATTCCCCAAATACATGTACAATTTTTAAAATGCATTTTTTAAAATATTGAGTTCCAAAACCTTTCCTTCTATTCTGCCCCTCCCTATACATTGGGAAGGCAAGCAATGTGGCACGGATTTTATATGTGAAGTCATGCAAAACTCAATTGCAATATAGTCATATTGCAAAAGAAAAACAAAAAAAAAAGGAAAAAGAAAAGTATGGTACAATACATGTTCAGAGTTCATCAGTTCTCTCTGGAGGTAAATAAAATTGTTATCATGGATCCTTTGGCATTGTCTTGGATCATTGTATTTATTTTTTTTTTCGTTTAATTTTTAATTTTATGTTTATTTTTAGTTTGCAACACTCATTTCCACAAGATTTTGAGTTACAAATTTTTTCCCTGTTTTCCCCCTACCTACCACCCCAAAACAGTGATCCAAATGAATAACTCCTACCCAAATCTGCTCTCTCCTTTATCCTCCCCCATACCCCCTCTGACTTTCCAGTAGGGCAAGATGGATCTCCATACCCCATTGCCTGTATATCTCATTTCCCAGTTGAATCTAAAATAAGTAAATTAATAATAATAATAATAACAACAATTTTTAAACATTTGATTTTAAAAATTTGAATTCCAGAATCTTTCCCTTCTTTCCTCATCACCCATCCTTATTGGGAAGGTAGTTAGACAAAACATTTCCATAGTAGATATATTGTGAAAGACTGACTATATTTCCCTCCATCCTACCCTGACCCACAGTTGTTCTGTTTTCTACTTTTACTCTGTTCCTTTTCAAAAGTGTGTGCTTCTAACTACCCTTCCCCCCAATCTGTCCTCCCATCTATCATCCCCCCTCTTATCCCCTTCCCCCCTACTTTCCTGTACAGTAAGATACCCAATTTAGTGTGTATGTTATTTCCTCCTTAAGTGAGAGTAAGGTTGACCCATTCCCTTTTGCCTTCCTGTTCTTCCCATCCATTGTAACAGTTTTCCCTTGCCTCTTTCATATGAGATAATTTACCCTGTTCTGTCTCTCCCTATCTCCTCTCATTATGTTCCTCTCGCACCTCTTAGTTTCATTTTATAAATATTATCTCTTCCTATTCAATTGATTCTGTGTCCTCTGTCTATGTATAACTGTACACATATAGACACACACTCACATATGTATTCATATGCACATATACCGTCTTATATAGGTATATACACACACATTTATATTCCCATCAGCTATTCTCATACTGAGAAAAGTTTCATAAGTTACAATTATCATTTTTCCATGTAGGCATGTAAATAGTTCAACTTCGATAAGTTCCTTATGATTTCTTTTCTATGTTTATACTCTCATGCTTCTCTTGCTTCTTGTATTTGAATGTCAAATTTTCTATTCAACTCTGATTTTTTTCATCAAGAATGCTTGAAAGTTCTCTATTTCATTGAATGATCATACTCATTATACTCAGTTTTGTTGGGTAGGTGATTAATGGTTTTAATCCTAGCTCCTTCAACCTCTGGAATATCATATCCCTTCAGTCCCTTAATGTAGAAACTTCTATATCCTGGGTTATCATGATTGTGTTTCCACAATATTCGAATTGTTTCTTCTTGCTGCTTGTAATACTTTCACATTGACCTGGGAATTCTGGAACTGGCTATACTATTCTAAAGAGTTTTATTTTTGAGATCTTTTTCAAAAGGTGATCAGTGAATTCTTTCAATTTCTATTCTGCCCTCTGGTTCTAAAATATCAGGGCAATTTTCCTTGAGAATTTCTTGAATTCTAGGTTCTATTTTTGATCATGGCTTTCAGGTAGTCCATTAATTTTTAAATTATCTCTCTTGGATCTATTTTCCAGGTCAGTGGTTTTTCCAGTGAGATATTTCACATTGTCTTCTATTTTTTTCATTTGTTTGGATCTGTTTAATAGTATCTTGATTTCTCATAGTCATTCACTTTCATTTGCTTCAATCTAATTCTGAAGGAATCATTCTCTTCAGTGAGCTTTTGAAATTATTCTTCCTTCTGGAAAATTTGCCTTTTTAAATCATTCTTCTCCTTATTGGCTTTTTGGGCCTCTTTTGCCATTTGAGTTAGTCTATTTTTAAGGTGTTATTTTCTTCAGTCAGGTTGTTGACTCTCTTTTCATGATTTTCTTGCATCATTCTCATTTCTCTTTCCAATTTTTCCCCTACTTCTCTTACTTGATTTTCAAAATCCTTCTTTACCTCCTCCATGCCCTGTAACCAATTCATATTTTTCTTGGAAGCTTTTGGTGAAGGAGTTCTGCACTGTTTACCTCCTATTACATGCTTTGATCCTTTTTGTCCCCCAATAGGAGTCTAATAATTGCTGTACTTGCTTTGCTTCCTTTGCTTGCTCATGTTGCCACTTAATTACTTGACTTTTGAACACTTTGCCACAGTAGAACTCTGTTTCCAGAGATGAGAACTTTGTTCCAAATTTCTGGGGTTTTGACAGCTGCTGGAGCTATTAGTTGGGTGCCCTCTCTGCAGACCCCCACAAGCTTTGGCTCACTGGTTGCACACCCCAGGACCTCCATCCAAGACAGCAATCCAGATCCAGGAAGGTTAAGTCAAGAGTGATTGCCCTCTTAATTGTAGCTTGGTCCCCCTACAATCTGCAGGCCAGGAGCTCTGAAGCAGCTTGTGGAGGTGGCTGCATGGCTGCAGTGCCTCCAGAACTTCTTGCTCTGAGGACAGAGGCCAGACCATGGTCCCCCTCCCCCCCCCCCATTTCAACAGATCTTTTACCTTTTTTTTGGCATATATATGGGTCGATATTTTTGGAAACTGTTACAGCTTCTGGTGATTCACTCTCCTGAAGTCTGCTCCAGCTGCTGCTGTTTGGGCCACCCTGCAGCTAAAATCACAGCCTCACAAGCGGCTGTGGTAGGCTCCCAGTGTGCTGTGATGGACCCTTCCTGCACCACTGCTGGGCTGCCTTCACAGTGAGATTTGTTTCTCTCTGTCACTTTGTGGGCTCTGTACCTCTAAAAAAATTTTAGAGTCATATTTTATAGGTATTTGAGGTGGTTATGGGGAGAGCTCATGGAGTTTTCTTGGTTCTATGCCACCATATTGGTTCTACCCCCTCTTTTCTTCAGATCATTGTATTTCTGAGAATAATAAGTCTTTTACAGTTGATCATCTTTATAATATTGCTTTAGCTATGTACAGTGTTGTACATAGTTGATCCATGGTACATACTTGGTTCTGTTCACTTCACTTTGCATGAGTTCACAAGAGTCTTCCAAGGTTTTTCTTAAAGCACATTGCTCATCATTTCTTATAATACAGTCATATTCCAACACAATCATACACCATAACTTGTTCAGGCATCCCAAAACTGAATGGGCCTCCCTCAGTCTCTGATTCTTGCCTTTATAAAGAGTTTGCCATAAATATTTTTTTTACAAAGAGGTCCTTTACCCTTTTCTTTGATCTCTTTGGGATATAGCCCTAGTAGTGGTATTGCTGGATAAAAAAGCATGCACAATTTTGTAGCTGTTGGGCATTGTTCCAAATTGCTCTCCAGAATGGTTATACCAGTTCACAACTCCAACAACAGTGCATTAGTGTCTCGATTTTTTTCTTATCACCTTCAACATTTGTCATTTTACTTTTTGGTCAGACTTGTCAATTTGATAGGTATGAGGGGGCATCTTAGAGTTGTCTTAATTTATATTTCTTTTATCAATAGATATTTACAGCATTTTTCATGTGACTATTGATAGTTTCAATTTATTTTTCTGAATACTTCCTGTTCATATCCTTTGATGATTTGTCAATTGGGGAATGATGCATATTTTTACATTTTAGATTCTCCTCACTTTATATTTGAGAAATGTGTTCTCAGAGAAACTTATTATAATTTTTTCCCCAGTTTCCTCTTTCCTTCTAGTTTTGGATGCAATAGTTTTGTTTCTGTCAAAACTATTTTGTTTACACTTCATTTGATCTAAATTATCCATATTGCTCTAAATGATACTGCCTATCCCTTGCTTGGTCATAAACTCTGCCATTTTCCACAGATCTGATAGTTACATTTTTTCCTTCTCCCCTGATTTTTCTGATGATATTACACTGCATGTCTAAATCAGACACCCATTTTGATTTTCACTTAGTACACCATGTGAGATGTTGGTCTCTGCTTAATTTCTTCTAAACTGCTTTCCAGTTTTCTCACCAATGTTTGTCAAATGTTGAGTTCTTACTTCAAAAGTTTATATCTTTGTGTTTATCAAACACTAGACTACTATGGTCACTTACTACTGCATATAATGTGCTTAATCTATTCTATTGATCAGCCATTATATTTCTTAGCCAGCACTAGATTTTTTAGGATCATTACTTTGTAACATGTTTTGAAATCTATTGATTAGCTACAGCTAGGGAAACGGGGTTGGCATTCATGTGTGACTAAGCACACCCCTCTTTGATAGTTTTATATTATCAGTGTTATTGTTGTTCAATTGTTTCAATCATTTTCAAATCTTTGTGATCCTATTTGGGGTTTTCTGGGCAAATATACTGGAGTAATATGTCATTTCCTTCTCCAGCTCATTTTACAAATGAGAAAACTGAGGCCAACAGGGTTAAGTGACTTGATTAGGGTCATATATCTCATAAAAGTCTGAGGTCAGATTTGAAATCGTGTTGTTGTTTTTATTTCTGACTCTTCCCCCAGATTTCTACCCACTGCACCACCTAGCTGGCCCCAACAATTAAGGAATGGTCACTGTTTTATGGAATTTGTCGTCTTTTGTAATCTTTACTGGAATATTAGAACAAACCAAACCAGAATCATCTAGATGGCTGTCCTTTTGAGGGAGATAAACCCACCTTTGATCACACATGGGGAAGCAGAAGCTTGTCTTTGGGGTTGGGAGACACCATGCTTAGCTGATTGGTAATTATGAACAAAAAACGGGTGCCTCAGGTGAAAATGTTTGTAGGATACAACAAACAAGCAGCTAGCCCAGTGGCTTTCTGGTAACAGCATTACTTTTCAAACAAGTCTTTAATCTAATTAAGAATGGGAGAGAGTACATTGTTAAGTGAGGTGAGTTCAGGCAGATGATAACAATTATAGACATCAGTATAGCCCATAGCCCTAACAGATCTCAAATTATATTATAAAGTGGTAAACATTCAAATACTCTGAAGTTGGATAAGAACTAGAATGGTGGATCAGTGGATTAGGTTAGCCTAATGATACATAGTAGTAAATGACCATGGAAATCTAATGTTTGATAAACTCAAAGATCCAATCTTTGGGGACAAAAACTCATTATTTGGCAAAAACAACAAACCACCAAACAAAAAAACTCAACTTCTGGGAAAACTGGAAAATATTTTGGCTGAAACTAGATGAAAACCAACATCTCAAATCGTATACCAAGATAAGGCCAGAATTGGTGTGTGATTTACACTTAAAAGGCAATAACATAAGCAACTTAGGAAATTATAGAATAGCTTCTCTGTCATATCTTTGAAGAATGGAAGAATTTAGTACCAGACAAGAGAGAACATTGTAAGATTAGTGTAATGGATAATTTTGACTATGTCAATTTTTTTTTTAATGATCACACAAAACCAATGCAGCTGAGGCAAATTTATAAGAATAGAAATAATTCCTCAGTTTATAGATAGTCAAAGGATATGAACAGGCAATTTTTAGATAATGAAATCAAAGCTATTTTATAGTCATATGAAAAATGTTCTAAATCACTGTGAATTAAAAATACAAATTAAATAGCCTCTGAGGTACCACCTCACTCCTATCAGAGTGACTAATATGGCAGACAAGGAAAATGCAAAACCAAAAAAAATGATGGAGGGGATGTTGGAAAATTGGGACACTAATACACTATTATTGCATTTGTGAACTGATCCAATCATTCTGGAGAGGAATTTGGAACTATGGCCAAAAAGCTATAAAACTGTGCATACCCTTTGACTCAGCAATGCCATTACTAGGTTTGTTTCAAAAAAGATATTTTTAAAAGGGAAATTAATGTATTATACAGAAATATTTATAGAAGTTTTTCTGTGGCAAAGAATTGGAAATGGAGAGGATGCTCACCAGTTGGGGAATGGCTAAACAAGTTGTGGTATATGATTCTGATGAAATAATATTGTGTTTTAAGAAATGATGAACAGGATGCTCTTAGAAAACCTAGAAAGACTTATGTGAACTGATGTAAAGTGAAGTTAATAGGACCAGGACAACATTGTACAGAAACAGAGATATTGTAAGATAGTCAACTATGAATGACTTAGCTATTCTCAGCAATCAAATTATCCATGACAATTCCAAGGAACTCATGATGAAAAATGCTATCCACCTCCAGAGAAAGAACTTATGGAGTCTGATTATAGATCAAATAACACTTTTTTTTTTACTTTTTTTCTTTTTTGATGGTTTCTTTTTTGGTCTGTGTCTTTCCCCCCCACAACATGATTAATATGGAAATACGTTTTATGTGATTGCACATGTATAACGTATATCAAAATGCTTACCTTAGATAGAAAAATGGGAGTAAGGAGATAATTTGAAAGTCATATTTTAAAGAAAATAAATGTAAAAATTCTTTTTACACACAATTGGGAAAAGTAAAATATTGCTAAAGACAAAATCAATATGGAATAAAATAAATCATGTTGTAAAAATCAATACAGTAAAAATCAGAGGTAATATTAATTTTTATCTTTTGATGATATCCTTCAACTTTGTTAAGGTTTGTTAATGGCTTCAACCAGCTTTGAAAATTGTTTCTCTAGGGTTCTCTAAGCATACCAACACACTATCTGCCAAGACTGATAGTTTTGTTTTCTTATTGCCTATTTTTATTCCTCTAATTTCTTTTTTTATTTTCTTGTCTTATTGCTATAGCTAGAATTTCTAATACAATACTGAATAATAGTGGTGATAATGGAAATCCTTCTTTCACTCTGATCTTACTGAGAAGGCTTCAAGCTTATCCCCATTACAGATAACACTTGGTTTCAAACAGATATTACTTAGCAGTTTTAAAAGTCTCCATTTATTCCTATATTTTTAGTGTTTTTATAAGAAGTGGTGTTGTATTTTGTGGAAAGCATTTTCTGCATCTATTGATATAGTCATGATTTTTGTCATTTTCATTATTGATATAGTCAATTATGTTTATAGTTTTCCAAATATTAATGAACCATCCTTTCCTGGTATAAATCCCACCTGGTCATAGTGTATGATCTTTGTAATATATTGCTTTAATCTCCTTGCTCATATTTGATTTAAATTTTTTAATATTAATATTCATTAAAGAATGGGCTTGAGTTTCAAGGAGAATTTTGGAGTAATTAGAAGAACATTACAGTTTCCTAAGAAAAGTCAGCTTACTCTTCTCCTCTTTTAAATTCTGTTTTAGTATGATGGAGGAGAGGGATTGGGAAGAAACTAATTACATGCATACATACATACATGTATATGTGTATGTACACATATGAATGCATGAATTTTGTACATATGCTATTATAATAATTTTATCTTAATAATCTGAAGGTTGTAGTAAAAAAAAGTGTCACTGTTTTCATGTATTTTCATATCTTTACAATGATACTGAAAAAATATCTATGCATGGACAAGATATAACTTATTAGAAGGTTTTTCAGGTAGCACTGCATTGCATCAAATGATTTTGCACAGTCAACAAAAGAGAAATATTGGACTCTGTGCTCTGAGCTAATTTTATAAGGAAGGAGAGCAGGGAATGAATAAGTATTTGTTAAGCACTTACTACTTGCTAATCATTGTGCAAAGTGCTTAATAAATATCTCATTTGGCAAATTGATGGCCTACTATGGAATATCATGTGGTACTATTGAATACACACACACACACACACACACACACACACACACAAATTCCTATACAAATTGAAAACTCCTGATGGACTCACTCAGGCTCCTCTTTGGGGATGCTCTTAATAAGATCTGAGATTTTTCCCTGCCATCAGGTATCACTCCCTCCTTCAGGTACCTTGAGCACTGCTCCCACAATCCTTTCCACATTATGGCATTCCTAACATGAGTCTCCCTCATCTACATATGGAGCCACACAGCTAGTTTGCCTGTGTTAAACTTAGCATTGGTTTCTGGTTTCTGGTAGCACATCTGGGTCTACACGGTGAAAGCCCAAGTATGGGAGCCCTCATTCACTTGATGATGGCAAAGGCTGTCTGCTCTCAACATTCTCTACATTGCTTTGGGGGCTTCTTTCCACTTGTTGTATTGGGTTTTGTTTCCTGATTAAATGATCTGGGGGAAAATTGCTCAATTAAATCGCCAATGTGTTGTTTTAAAACTGGATTTCTCTGTTCCTATTTCTCTGTATTTCAAGCAGTAATGGAGCTTGTGATCTTGTGCCATCTTCCCTTGCCAGATTAGCCAGACCCTTTACTTTGCAAACTTCTGGCCCCCATAGCAGCAATGTCTCTTTCCTTGGCAAATAAGTTGAGTGACTGATGACTAGACAAGTATGAAGTTCATTTGGTCTTCTCATGATTGTAATTGAGTTCAGCTTGTTAAATTACATCTACGAGAACTTATTGGAACTTATATCTGCAGAGACACCTCTTTTCTGACTGCAGCCTAAGTTCACATTGACTTTTTGTCTTTGCATCCCCACACCATCTAGAGAAGGGCTTTGTACATGGAGATCCCTTCTGGGTTACTACCAGAAGATGATCACTATTCCAAGTCCCAGAATCACACACTGTGGAATGCCCAAATCCCCATTCATGTGCTTCTCTGTAGCAGTCAGATAATAGGGACAATGAGTCATTAGGAAAGAGATTTGTTAAGATGGAGTGCCAAAAATAGTAATGGCACAACCTTCCTCTCACCCCTGGAAAGTGGGAAATCTCTCAAAAGCACAAATAGGACTCTTGGAAAATGTGGGGGATAAAGAGACAATGATAGTAACATGCACAGGGCAAATGTGCCAGAGACATGGAGGGCAAGCCCAAGAGGTTTTGGATTGAAGGGTTCAGACCTTCTTTCTCTTTTTGTAAAGTTCTCTTGCACCCCCTTTGTGATAATGGATCTACTGGACACTCTACTCCACTGCCATTCCCTTGGCCTGTTATTCTCTACAACTTACTCTTCAGTCGCCAGGGTATCTTGTCTTTTGAGTTCATTGGTTCTGTTTTCTGATAAATTATCCTTCTCCCTTTGAGTTACTGCCTTTCTGAAACCTTGTCTGTTTGGAATGTGTATCTTTTGGACCATCAATGATGCCTTGAAATGTCTTGAGCCAATGACGTCATGAACTATAAGCTGGTGAGGTGGAGGGCATGGTCACCCTTTGGCCTTTTTTTTCCTGCCAGACAAATTAACCAATGAGAAATGGTTTGTGAGTGAAATGAAGAGAAATCCTTTCCCATCCTTACAGGAATCTCCTCCACAAAGTGCACCTGAAACTACAATACCCCAAACTCCCAAACTGAATGTCTATTCATGTTTTATAGGAAGCAGGGATTAGGAGGTGTGAGTGAATATCTTCCATCAGTCAATGGGATTTCTTTTTCTGATTCACTTAGAGAAAGAAGTTCCTAGCTTATCAGGGTATCATAGGGTCCATGAATCATTATAGACATTTTAACACCTTCTTAGGTCATAGGATTAAAAAGATAAAAATAAAGGGACCTTAAATGCCAACTGGCCAAACCTGTCCACATTGCAGATGAAGAAAGCTAAAGTCATTTATTCATTGGTTTCAATGATTTTTACATGCGTTTGTACTTTCTCAGGAATCTGACTGCCTCCTTGCAATGATGAAGGCTTCCCTTCCCCCACAAAGGCTAGCAGATTCCTAGAGCTTTTTAAGGAAGGGAAGGTATGACAGGATAAATTAATGTAGATGATATGGCAATCACTTCCTGACACATTAGCACCTTCATGTTTCCTAGCTGGACTAGCATTCTCATAGATCCACAGGTCCCACAGGACCCTTCAGCAATGGCCACTGTCTTCCTAACTTTTGAAATCTCCCAGTTCTCAGATTGATTCTGGGAGGAACCACTTCCACCACTTTCTCCAGCCTCTGTGATTGTGGTGAAGTCAGCTAAACTCTAGTCTCATTTCACTTCTCCGGGAAATTAGGAGGTCGATCTTGTTGGCAACTGAGGGGCCTTAGAAGTTTAGATCTAGTACCCTACAACCCCAAATTTAGGCAGAAAATCTCAGGGGTCACTATTGACACTTTTGTATGAAGAAAGCACTCACGATTCTTAAAATATCATTTTTATATATTCTGCCAAATTCTAAAATGAATGAAAATGTTCGTCATTTCATTGCTGAGATTTACCTTACTTGAACACTGATAGGTTTTTCTTTGAACATTATAAGATCAGAGGATCACAGACTCTTAAAAAATTAAAAACATAAAGGTGAGCTAGCTTACCCTCCTTATTTTAGAGATGAAATAACTGATGCCTCAAGAAGTTAAGTAATGTGCCCCATGGGACATAGTAAGGCAGTGATCCAACATGAATTTGAACCTAGGTCCTCTGATTCCAGTGATTTGGGTGTCAGAATTATTTTTTTCACATCAAAATCACCAACATTTGGGGCCACAATTCAAACAGGATCCCATGTTCCACAGGCCAAGCAAACAGCCTTTTTCTGGGTGTCACTTGTAGACTCAACTTGGAGGAGCTGATGCCTGTCTTGCCCTGAGCAGCACCAGCCAGGAAGGGTAAACAATCTTTACACAAAATCTCACTTGGGTTTCTGGGCCTTTCTTCATACTCCTTTTAGTTTGGTTTTCCTAGTGATTTACTGGTGTGCTCTCACTCTGCGTATTTGCCTGGTTTGCTTCCTGGAGCCTCCAGCATGCCTTTCATAAATTAGATCAAAGAAGCTTGAGACTGCTGAGAAATAGGGCTGAGCTGCCTGGCCTTTTACTGAAGGATAGGGACTTGTTTTTCCCTAAAATCCAAGGCAGTAAATCAAGGATCTATTTGTGATGTGTGGGAGTTCTGGCAAGCATCCTTTCCATGCTGCTATCTTTGTCACTGTTCACAAATCCCATTTCTTTGAAGTTCCGGATTCATTTGAAGACAAATTATCTTTGACCAGAATGCCTGGGCTGTTGTTCTCTCTCATAGAGTCACCAGGGTGCTTGTTCATATGGCTGACTGTTCTGAGTACATTCACTTTATTTCAGAGATGGCCTGATCAACAACTTGTGTGAATAGAGATCATACAGGATTCCCATTTGGGATATTTCAAGAATAATCTTACACATTGATAAATTTGTGATTTCATTGTTGGAAGGATGGCTTTCATAGGTGCTGATAGCAATTTGTCTATGCCTCTTCACCTGTACTAGGCAGTTCTCAACCATGACTTTCCCTCAGACTCCCATAAAGAATAATACCAATATGCTGGAAGGCATTCTCCAAAACCCTTCAAAGTTTTGGGGTAGTAGCACAATGTTTAGGTTGCATAGACATTACCAGTCGGTTTATAAACATTGATTAAGCATCTACTATGTGTTAGGTGTTGGGAAAACAAAGATGAAAAGGAAAGCAATGGTATTTCACATTATATTGGAGAAGACACGTATGCACATATGTGTGTGTTGTGAATATGTTGACAAGCATGTGCACATACATGCATATCCACACATACAAGATATGCAGAAGATTAGCACAAGATAGTGTAGAAAGTCATACTTGTAGAGAAAGCAGGCAAGGCTCATGGACTTTGGCATCTTAATCCTAGCCCTGTGTCTTTGGTATCTTTTGTACTGTTTTCTCCACGCATCTCCAATTCATCCCGACTAACAAACTATACCTCCATCTGTCATTGACCTTTCCCTTGTCCTTTGGCTCAATTGTTATTCAGTTCCCTCCCAACTTTGGCTTTCCATACTTCACATTAGCTAGTAGAACGAAATGTTCCTGAGGGCAGGGATGCTCATTTTCTTCTGACTCCTGCAGCTCACCCTGTCTAATCAGTGACCTTTGTTTAGAAAGCTGTTACCTCTTGGCATTTGTGCCAAGCTTAGTGGTGAAACATTCCCATTCTCCAAAAGATCTCACCCATTCTTCTGCTGACTTCAGCAAAGTGTTGAAAGCTGCTGCAATAAATTGACTTGTTTTTTTTTTTCATTAATATTTTCCACATGACTAATCTCACTGATCAAATACATGATGGAGCTCAGGGTAACAAGACACTGGATATTCATTTGCTGTTGTGTTTTTATTTTGTTTGTTGTTTACATTGAAGCCTGACTCTCATTTAGTCCACAGTTGATGATGCTGGCAGAGGCGTTGAGCTGACAGGTCCAATACTGCCATGGAATCTGAGTGGTTTCATCACACCATCATTATCCTCATCATTATTATAAACAGCTCATTTCAATAGCATGTGAAAATTTCAAATGGCCTTTCCTCATAACAGCCCTGTGCTTTGGGTAAGGCGAGCATTAGCCTAATTCTAGAGGTAAGGAAACTGAGCTTCTCATTTTCACAAATGTCCATAAATGTCAGAGACAAGAGTTGAGTGTGATCCTCCTAAGGGTCAGGCTAAGGCTTTCCATTGACCGCCTTTGGCCCCCACTCCTGCCATGTTGACACCGAGTCCAACATCATAAGACCTTCTCCCATAAAGGGAAAACCTGGAGGCATCTTCTGTTTTTTTGTTTTCTCTTTGCAATTTATAAACTATGAGGCTCTCATTCACTTCCAATCTACTCTTGTTTAAGTCAATATAATTATTCATTTAAATTAATAAATTGCAAAAGGGAAATGTGCTGACACAGATTGTGAGTATTACAGGCTCTCTAGACAGATATCATGAACTATATGACTAGTGGAAAATTTTCCAAAGCTGAAGGGGGTGCCACTGTTTCTAGGAGGGTGAGGCCAGTTTTATTCTCAAACTTCCAGAGAATATTAGTGGGGTATACGTTTTGAAGAGTTTTGGTTTCCTTACTGGTTGACCTTCTAATGTCCACTCTCCCATCAGAACCTATCACACATGCTACTACTAGAATCATATGCCTTAATCCTTAGATCTGATGACATTATACTTTGAATAGTTGTTCCCTATTGACTATTAAATATTTCTCATAAGCCTTAGACTGTGATCTCAGTCTTTCTATCAGTTAATGGTATCTGACTTTTCCAATTTAAGGAAGCCTTATTGGATCATTTTGCATGGAATTCAGATTGTGTCATTTCCATAAGCTGCGTGTGCCTAGGAGGTTCCCATTCCCTTGACTTTGCTCAGTTTTCCCTATTCCTTAAAAGCTCTGCTCCTCTCCCTAGTTGCTTATGCCCTGATTAAAGGCCACCTTGTCCATGAAGGCCTCCCAAATTTGCTAAGGTCCAGATTGGCTTTCCCATTAACATAGGACTGCTCAGATTTATATAATAATCTTAATGATAATTTTCAGTGTAAATCACACAAATAGGGTAGAGTGCTAGCTCCATCAAATTAGAGACAGAATCTTATGCAAGCAGTGTATTCCCCAGCATTAACTAGAAGTAACTAGGTAAATCAGTAGAGAGAAGGCTAGACCTGGAGTCAAGAAGACCCAAGTATAAACCTGATCTCAGACCATCACTAGCTGTGTGACTGTGGACAAATCACTTCTCCCTTGTCCATCTCGGTTTCCTCATATGAAAACATTTATGACAATAGCATTCTTTCCCAGGTTATGAGGATTAAATGAGACAATATTTCCACAGCACTTTGTGAGCCTCAAAATCCTATAGAAATGCTCCATTATAATTATTATTATTGTTACTGCTTTGCAAGCAGACAATTATTTCAAAGCAAAGACATTTCATAAAACAGCATAATAAAAAGATTGAACTAGATTTTCAGCCCACATAATCTGGAGACACTCTCTGCCAAGCCTGGGTATTATTCTATTCTCAATGAGCAGGTATACATACATACATACATACGCATATGTGTGTGTATGTGTGTGTGTGAAGGGCAACTAGATGATACAGTGAATAGAGCACCAGCCCTGGAGACAGAAGGACCTGAGTTCTAATCTGTCCTGAGACACTTGACATTAACTAAATGTGTGACATTGGGTAAGTCACTTAACACCAATTGCTTCACTTTACTCCTCCTCCCAAAAATAAGAATAGGCATACATATGTGGAAAACTCAGGGCACATATGTGACCAAGTAAATATATGGAAGGACATACATTTCAGGAATACAGGTGACCAAAGTTCAGATACAAAGGAAAAACATGTCCCTCTGATATAGTGGGTCCAATAATATCTTTTGCTAATGTTAATGTCTCTTCCCCCATGGGCCTGTTGCTCACTGTTCCTACATGGTGGGCAGTCTCCTCCCTTTGCATAGCCTTTGCAGAATAAACTTTTCCTCTCCACCAGGTGAACCCTCTCCCCAAGGTCAAACTCTTTGGAATGTAGAATATAGTCTATCTGTGCAGCACCCATAGCCAATGTCTATTCCTTGACTTATTCATGTTCAACAGATACAACGCCTCATCCCATGTCTCTTTCTCACTTAAGCTTAGAAAGTCACTGATGTCTGACTGTCTAATTGCAACCATCCAGGATTTTAGCAGCCGCCCTTCCAAAAACAGAAGAAAAATAAAGAAATAGCAACAATGACAACATTGTAAGGATCTGAGGCCTCACCATTTTCTCAACTCTAAGCTTCTTATTGTTCACTCCTGTAAATGAACAGGAAGGGGGAAGGAAGAGAAAGAAATGATTGTAAGTGGGACTGTTTCAAGGCCATTATTTTCTGCTTTATTTCTTTGTTTCAACTTCTTTTTCTTGTTATATCTGCAGGGTCATCCCAATAATCTCTTGGATACTACTGCTCTGGCTACACTGGGTGGGTATTAGAGTTGGTGAACATATCAAAAGAAGTATTGGAAGCACATTTAATATGCTTTGAAACAGGACAAATAAGATATCATTTGCTGATTTTAAGTGGAAGATTTGTTATAAGAAGGGCACTGCACCAATCTGTACTTACAAAAGTTACTTATTTGGAGGGGGGCAGAGCCATGATGGTGGCATAGAAGCAACAAGGTTCCACAGCTCCCACATAGACACCTCAAATACCCATAAAATATGACCCTAAACAAATTTTAGGGCTCCAAATCTCACAAAAATGCAGAAAAACAAATCTCCCACAGAAGGCAGCTCAGCAAGAAGGGTTCATTGTAGCATGCTGGGAACAAAAACTAGGCCACCCTGAAACCGTGGCTTGGCCCCAGGGCAGCCATGATGAGCCACAGCTGGAGCTTCAGGAGAGTGGATCAGCAGCAGCTGTGGCAGCTTCCAGAATTATCAAGCCATAAGAAACAAGGACTAAGTGAAAGGTCAGTGGAACTCAGCCAAACTTAGGGGAGAAAAGCCATCTGGCCAAAATACCTCCAGGGCACGGAAGCAGCAAGTGGTGGCCCTGCAGCCACCTCCATGTATCTGATTCAGAGCTGCTGGCATGCAGAGTGTAAGGGAGCCAAGGGATCATTCAGAGGCTAAGTGCTCTTGCATTGAGTGGCCTGGATCTGGATTGTGGTTTTGGGTGGTGGTCCTGGGGTGCGTTTTCAGTGAGCCAAGGCTGGTGGGAGCTGCAAAAAAGTGGCAGCTTCCCA
>CM053582.1:576249884-576264312 GCA_028627135.1 Pseudochirops cupreus
CTTAAGAAGGATTTTGAAAACCAAATCAGAGAAGTGGAGGAAAAAATGGGAAGAGAAATAAGAATGCTGCAAGAAAATCATGAAAAGAGAGTCAACAACCTGACTGAAGAAAATAACACCTTAAAAAATAGATTAACTCAAATGGGAAAAGAGGCCCAAAAAGCCACTGAGGAGAAGAATGCCTTAAAAAGTTGAATTTGCCAGATGAAAAAAGAATCTCAAAAGCTTTCTGAAGGGAATAATTCCTTCAGAATTAGAATGAAGTAAATGGAAGCAAATGACTTTATGAGAAATAAAGACACTATTAAACAGATCCAAACAAATGAAAAAGTAGAAGGCAATGTGAAATATCTCCTTGAAAAAACTGCTGACTTGGAAAATATTTCCAGGAGAGACAATTTAAAAATTATTGGACTACCTGAAAGTCATGCTCAAAAAAAGAACTTAGAAAGCATCCTTCAAGAAATTCTCAAGGAAAACTGCCCTGATATTTTAGAACCAGAGAACAGAATAGAACTTGAAAGAATTCTCCAATCACCTCTTCAAAAAGATCCCAAAAAGAAACTCGTAGGAATGTTATAGCCAGGTTCCAGAGTCCCCAGATCAAGGAGAAAATATTACAAGCAGCCAAGAAGAAACAATTTGAATACTGTGGAAACAAAATTAGGATAACCCAGGATCTAGAAGCTTCTACATTAAGGGATGAAAGGGCCTGGAATATGATATTCTGGAGATCAAGGGAGCTAGGATTAAAACTAAGAATCACCTACCCAGCAAAATTGAGTATACTGTTCCAGGGGAAAATATGGTCATTCAGTGAGGTGGAGGACTTTCAAACATTCTTGTTGAAAAAACCAAAACTTAAAAGAAAATTTGACACTCAAATACAAGAAACATGAAAAGGTAAAGATGGAAAAGAAATCATGAGGAAATTATCAAAGTTGAACTATTTACATGCCAACATGGAAAAACAATAATTTTAACTTATGAAACTTTTTTCAGTATGACGATTGGTGAAGGGAATACAAATGTATACACATGTATACATGCACATATTTCTATATAGTAGGGTTTATATATGTGTATGAACACATATCTGAGTTTGGGTATATATGAGTACATAGAGGGCACAGGATCAATTGAATGAGAAGGGATGATACTTTAAAAGGTGAAATTCTGAGGTGGGAGAGGATTAGAATGAGAGGAGACAGGGAGAGACAGAATGGGGATAATCATCTCACATAGGAGAGGTAAGGGATAACTGTTACAACAGAGGGGAAGAACAGGAAGGCAAACGGGAAAGGATCAACCTTACTCTCATTGAATTTCACTTAAGGAAGGAAAGACATAAATTCTAAACTGGGTATTGTGCCAAACAGTAGAGTAGGGGGGATGAGAGTTGGGATGATGGATGGGCGGGCAGGGTGGGGGGGAGGGTTCCTGGAAGTACACACTTCTGTAAAGGGACAGGGACAGGGTAGAGAATAGAACAAGGTGGGGTGGGATAGGAAGTAGGGACATATAATCAGTCTCTTACAATATGTCCATTGTGGAGAGGTTCTGCATAATTACACATGTACAGCCTACATTTAATTGCTTCTCCTTCCAGTGTGGTGATAAGACAGAAAGGGAAAGAATCTAGAATTTAAAGTTCCATAATCCAATGTTAAAAATATGTATGTATATATATTATTATTATCATTATCATTATTTAACTACACCCAACTGAGAATTAAGATACATAGGCAGCATGGTAGGGAGATCCATCCTGCCCTACCAGAGAGTCAGAGGGGTGAGGCAGAGGACATAGGAGAGAGTAGATTGGGGGAGGGTTTATACAGTGGGATGGCTATTTTGAGGTATTGGGTAGGGAAAATATAGAGAGAAAATTTGTATCTCAAAATCTTGTAGAAATGAATGATGTAAACAAGAAAATTAATTAATTAATTAATTTTTATAAGGAGTTACTTATTTGAATCTCCTCATGGATAAACCATTTCCTTGATTTAGAAATATCAGGGTGTCAATTGATAAATGGTCAAAGGATATGTACAGGCAATTTTCAGGATAAGAAATTAAAGATATCTATAAGCATATGAAAAAATCTTCTAAATCACTATTGATTAGAGAAATGTAAATCAAAACAACTCTGAGGTCCCACATCTCACCAGTCAGATTGGCTAAGATGACTAAACAGGAAAATGATTAATACTGGAGAGAATGTGGAGAAATTGGAACACTAATGCATTGTTGGTGGAGTTGTGAACTGATTGAACCATTCTGGAGAGCAATCTGGAACTCTGCTCAAAGGGCAATAAAAATACACATACCCTTTGACCCAGCAAGACCACTTCTAAGGATGTATCTCAAAGAGAATATGCAAGTGGTGAGAGGGTCCATATGTACAAAAATACTTACAGCAGCTCTTTTTGTGGTGTCAAAGAATTGCAAATCAAGGGGATACCCATCATTTGGTAATGGCTAAACAAGTTGTGGTATATGGATGTAATGGAATACTATTGTGTTACAAGAAATGAGGAGCAGATGGACTTCATATTTACCTGGAGAGGCTTACACAAACTGATGCTAAGTGAGAAGAGCAGGACCAGGAGAAATTTGTACACAATTACAGACACATCTTATGTGTGACGGCCAACTTTGATAGACTGGACACCTCTCAGCAATGCAAGGTTATAAGAAAACTTCAAAAAACTCATGATGGAAGGAGATTCAAAAAAAGAACTAGAAAGAACAGAGTTTGAATGAAGACTGAAGCAAACTACCTGCTCTCCCTTTTTGTGTTTTTTCTTGTCCCTTCCCATTGTTTCCTCCATTGGTTATAATCCTTTAAAACCTGACTAATGTTTAATGTGAAGGCATTTGTATATCCTGTATTTGGTTGCGTGCTGCCATGGAGGAGAGAGGTGAGGAGAGGGAGGGGAAGAAAATTTGGAACTGAAGGGACTGTATTACTGAAAGTTGTAAACTAAAAGTAAATAAATATAAAAAAAGACAATATCAGGATGTAGCTATATTGACAAATAATGGGATCAACAACAGTTGCAAAACAATGCCATGAAGTTACCATTGATTTTCCTGTAGTGCATGATGGTAGATACAGGGAGAAATACAGTACTTACATCAGTTATTGTGCATGGCCTAGAAGAGTGGCCAGCATGCTACAAGGAAATCACCTGGCAGAGGGTGATGGTGCAGCAGCAGTCCTGGAGAGAACCCCCTCTTTGGGCATTTTTGAATGTTTGTGAATCATTGCTAATGCTGAAAAGAAGCCTTGCCTCTTGATTACCAAATGACCAACCACATGCTTTTATTAACATGAAGTTTTCTTAATGAAAAGGAATAAAAGTAACTCAGTCAAATTGTCACTGGAACTTCTAGATGATTTCTCTTGTTCCTAGAGTCTCATCCAAGGTCATTGCCAGCTTAGAAATGAGTCACTGGAAGAAAAATCCATTGAGGACTATCCTTAGTAATTCTTTTTTTTTTTCATTGACTTGTTTGTTTACATTTAGTTTACAAGAATCAGTTCCACAATCCCTTGAATTTCAAATTTTCTCCCCTCCCTTCCACCCCCCCCCCATAAACCTTAGTAATTCTTAATAATAACAACTCAGTTCTGGATTAGAGAAAGTGTGGACTGAGAGACTGAGTCCCAGAGTTCAAAGCTCACCTCCAACTCTTGGTACTCACAAGATTGCGGGTAATAAGGATTCATCTATTGGAGACTCAGTTTCCTGAATAAGAACAAGGCAATGAAATGTCTAACACCTACCTCACAAAGTCTTCTATAAGGGAGATACTCTGTAAACTTTTGAAGATGTTAGAAACAGCAGGTGTCATCATCAGGTGTACATGTGTATTTTTGTATCCAAAGACAGGATTTCCTTTGTGGGTGAGAAAAACAGCCAATAAACTACCTTCCTTCCAATAAGAAAATCACAGCTTTCCCAAGCATTCAGACCTCCACCTTTCCCTTTCCTCAGATAAAGAGACTTATGTAGTCTTACCCTCATTCTTCTTGATTCATTTTGAATTAGAAATATGTTTAGTATACAACTAAAAACATAAAAAAATATCCTGTATTTATTGTTATCACATCCAGATCTGGGCACTTTCTGACATACTGAATACTCCTTATAAACAGCAATGTCCTAGAAAGGGTAGGGATCAAAAGAGAATCAAGGTGAGGGGCTATGGATTTTCCCTATGGGAGCCAACTTTCTTTGTCCAAGGAAAGTTACTCATACCACTATGCCAATATCAGCTTCTAATAGGCATCCTCAGTGCCAGGCAAAAGCTGATGCTAGAAAGACACCTTCTTTCTTCACTCCATCTCAGAGCTCAGAGTCCACCATGAGATATCCCTTTTAGCAGCAGCAGAATCCACTCTGACAGAGAGCAGGACAAAAAAGTGACTGACATTTCCATGAAAAAGAGATAGTTTTCCTTAAAGGTATTTGGCGCAAAAATTATTTCATTGGGAGACTTTGACCTTGGAGAGAGAGTATGACCACATAAATGAGCCCACAGGCCTTCTGAAAGAGGAGCTTGACTCCTATTCTGAGGGACTTCCCACACAATAATCTGGGGAGGATCAGTGGAAATGGAAATTGGCATTGTCCAGTTAAGGAAGAAGTTTAGAAATATCTGGTAACTTGACCAGGGTCATAGAGCTAATAAATGTATGAGCCAGAATTGGAATCCAAGACTTTCTGTTTCTCCTGCTCTTCTCTTATCACCTTTTATTTATGACTATTCTGTATTTTCTGCTTGCTGGACCATAGTAGTAGTAGCAGGCATGAAGAGAAGAGGGAAGAAATGAGATATGTCAGGGGATGGATTCCAGGCTATAGGGGCTCATGGATAATCAAGCAGGAGCTAAGAATCTGTTAAGCCTCTGTCATTTGCTGCGCAGTGTGCTATGTGCTAGAAATAGAAGATCAAAAGTGAAAATCAGGAGTCTCAGAAAAGGGAGAAAACATGTCCATGTAGATCTATATCAAATATTTACAAAATAAATGAGGGAAAGGTATAAGGATCAGGGAGGGAAGATGATCGGGAAAGTTTGTGTATAGGAGACAGGATTTGAGCTAAATCTTAAAGAAATGAGGATTTCTAAGAGGTGGAAGAGAGAAGGGAGGGCATTCCAGGTATGGAGGAAAGCCACAGCCAAAATATAGAAATGGGCAATAGAGCGCCATGTTTGGGAAGCGGATAGTCACTTTGACTGCATCATAGTGTTCACCAAGGGAATTGATGATGCATAAGCTTGAAAAGGTAGCTTGATGCTAGTTTGTGAAGGGATTTAAAGGCCAGACAGAGAAGCTTCTATTTGATGTTAGATTTAACAGCGATCCACTGGAGTTTATTGAGTACAAGAAAGACAAAGTCATATCTGTGCTTTAGGAAAATCTCTTTGGTATTCATGTGTAAATTGGGTTAGATTTAAAAGAAAAACACTGAATTTGGAAAGACCAATTAGGAGCCTATTGGAGTAGTCAAGACATGTGGTATGTGTGGATAGAGAGGAAGAAGAGGAAGGGAAACTGAATAATGATTAAGATTTCAAGCCTAGGGGTTTGAGCTAATGGTGATGACAGATGAACAGTGACAGATGGAGGGAAAAAGATGAACAGTGACGTGTTGAATGAAGAAGCAAGAAAGCCAAGAGAGAGACCATGGCAAAGGCCTCAACTTCCTTCACAAAGGAGAATGCTTTTTCATTTTTTTCTGGTAGAGATATGGGTAAGAAGAAATCCTGGTTTAGAAACGAAAGGGAAGATCTTAAACATTTTTTATAAGGAGTGTGGTAGGGACACAATAAAGGATTGCAGAAATGAAAAACAAAACAAGCAAAAAGAAAAAAAATAAGAGACTTTAGTTACCTTGGATAGCATGACTCTACACTCAGCTAGATCTAACTCACACCATGCTTTCCTCTATCCAGTTCTCCTGTGCTAAACACTGGGGATAAAAACTTCAGTAAAAAATATCTCTCCCTGTCCTCATAGAAAATGTATTCCAATAGGATAGAACAACTAAATAAAAAGAAACATACAAGGAATAAAAGAATAGAAGGAAGGCAATCTCAGAAGACACTAGGAGCTGGGGCAGGGGGGGGCAGGATGTCCAAGAGGAGGTAAAATATGAGGGAAATCAGAGACACTAAGAAGCAGAGCTGAGGGAGCACGGCATTGCCTGCATGCCCTAAGCAGAAGCAGATGCATCACACCTTTGAGTGATTCAGGGATTGGAGAATGACATGCCAGGCACCAACAGTGAATCAGCTTCCCAAAGAGTTATGCTATGCAGAGCACCCCAATTTATGTTGGCAGGATCCAAAGTTAAGGAAAGACAGCTCTCTCTCCTCATGAAGCTTGGGATGGTAGAATTAATCACCCTCATTAAGTGTGTATGTACTTAGAGCTGGTTTTCAACTTCTTACCCATTAGTTGAAATTGAATTTAACCCAAATGCCAAATGATTATTGTTTAGTTGGGAACCATGACACTCCAAGAGAGCTATACTGGAAAGCTCTCTGCAGGGCTGCTGCCACAGGACATCTTCCATGCTGGATTCGACACTTCCAAGACATATATAAAAAGCTTCCTTAGCCTTAAAACCCTCTTCATCTCCATGAATGCCAATATTGTTGTTTGTACCTAAGGTACAACAGGATTTCTATATGAAACAACCATAGACTCTCAGAAACCATCCGTTGTGACCCTTATTTGTACAGGAATCTCCTTTCCAACAACCCTGACAACTAGTGAACCCATCTCTGGCAGACATCAAGGGAGGGTGAGCCCACTACCTCTTGAGCCAACATCCCCTTCCACTCCTGGAAAACTCTGACCATTCTATCAAAGTTATTCAGTTGTGGAGAGTCTCCTTTTCTACTTAGGGGTCAGATAAATAGTCTAGAAATTTCATTGGGTGGACTGGGGAAAGAGGAACATATGCCAGTAACTGTGATTCAGGACTTTGAGCTGATTTCCACACCCCCTCGAATCACAATCACTGATGCCCTTGTGTCCTCATTGTAAAAATGAGGAAAAATGGACTAAATCAGGAGATCATCACTTTTCTGGTGTCCTGGAACTTGTAGAAGCATGTGGACTGACTCTCTAAATAAAATATTTAAATACATAAAATAAAATGTATAGGATTAAACAGAATAACAACTATGTGGAAAAAAGTTATTAAAATATTGAAAAAACTTATGTACAGACCTCAGGGTAAGAGGCTTCAGCCTTGATGATCCTATAGAAGCCTTGGTTTCCTTCAAGACTCAGACCAAAGCCTGCCTTCCACGAGAACCCTCCCCCTGCTACAACTCCCTTCCATCTACTCTGGAAGTGTTGTGTACATCATTATATACATATGTTGTCTCCCTACTAGAATATAAGTGCCTTGAAGGCAGAAGCAATCATTTCCTTCCTTCCTCCATTCCTTCCTCCATTCCTTCCTTCCTTCCTTCCTTCCTCCCTCCCTCCCTTCCTCCCTCCCTTTCTTTCTCCCTCCCTCCCTCCCTTCTTTCCTCCCTTCCTTCCTCCCTCTGTTCTTTTCTCCCTCCCTCCCTTCCTTCCTTCCTCCCTCCCTCCTTCTCTTCCTTCCCTTCTTCCTCCCTCCCTCCCTCCCTTCCTTCCTCCCTTCCTTCCTTTCTTCCTTCCTTTCTTCTTCCCTCCCTCCCTTCCTTCCCTTCTTCCTCTCTCCCTTCCTTCCTTCCTTCCTTCCTTCCTTCCTTCCTCCCTTCCTTCTATTTTATCCAGATAATTTAGCATAATCCCTGACAAAGTAATTGCTTAGCAGATGATTGTCATCTGGTTAGTCATGAGGCTGCTCTCCACCTCTGTCATTCATTAATCTCTATTTCTTCTTCCTCTGGACCAGCTCTACCAAAAGTGCCCTCACATTTTCCACAGGCCCTTCACTGCTCCCTTCTCCCTAAGAATATTTTCTTTGCCATTTAAATATTTTCCTTTTGCAGGAAAGTATAGAAACTATCATTTGGGAGGTATTTGAAGACAGACCTAGGCCCAAACCTCTCCAGGCAGATCCATTTTCCTTTAAGAAAATGTGTCTCCAAGCATGGGAGTGTCAATTATCAAAAAAGCAATTCAATGTGTCCTGGAGGATCCAAGGAAATGATATGGGGGGAGAGGAAGATTGAGCGAGAGCTTCATGCAATGAACCCCCTGATAATGATGAATAATTGAGTAGCTGCTGGCAGTGGCATTGCAGGGATGACCTGGAATTAAATCTATTCTTTATTTTAAAGAGACAAATGGCTCTCTGAAGGCAATAGGAAAATGGAAGAGAGGGAGTCGGGCATCAGCCCTTCACTCCAAAGTGTCCAAATTGGGCTATTTTCCTCTTCAGGCAGCTCACTGTCTGGGGCCAGTCTAGATCAGGGACATCACATCTGTATGAGAAGACCCGAGTTAGGGGCTGCTTCCCTCACTGCCACATCGAACAATTCGTATCTTTGGGGAGACTTTTCCTCCTTTTGCAATTGAGGGATTCAACTAGATCTTGGACCTCAAACTCAAATGATGCTTGTGTATTAAGTTGTTGGCACTAATGGCTTTACTTAGTGTCTCTTTACACATCGTTTTTTTCTTCCCAGAGACATGGACGATGGGATCTATATTGTTCTGTCTTATGGGGTGATGATGTTCAGTTCCATTCAATGAAATGGACATTTAATAAGCAGCTCCCACACTTGTTAAACCAATCAGCTGGGGTAAATGGAGGCACGTATTGCTTCTCAAACTGATCAACTTCAAGACCCTGGGAAAGTCATCAAGTCATTTAACTCTTCAAGGGTCTTGTCAGTACTTATAGACTGCTTAGTGGAAAGGAAGCCTTCTTTTGGGGTTTCCTATGTCGATGAAATCAGAAGTCCAGACAATGGGAGGGGGAGGGAGAGACAGACAGGCAAATAGCCAGAAATGGAGACAAAGAGAGGGACAGAGATTTGTCAGTCACTGGATGTTGGGGGAGATAAAGATGAAACAATAACAACAAAGTCCTTGCCTTAAGAAGTCTCCAAATCCAACAGGAAACAGTGATATACATAAACTTCGATATACACAGAGTAAAATGTGAGGCAGAACCCGGTGGGGTCCCAAGAGTCATGCTGATGAAGCTCTAGGAGTATTTGAGGAGGGTTCCTCTCACTCTTTGAGGAGGAGGTGCCATCTTAGGGAAAGGACTTTGAAAATTGTGGGAATGACACCTCTCAAGTGACAGAGACAATAGCCAACAGAGCCCAACCACAGAGTGGCGCAGACGGTCCATAGAGAATTACATTTTGGGAATGGAAGAAGAGGCAGGAGGCGGCACAGCTAGGTTGGGGAGCTTCTGGGGTTGTAATCTGGCTAAAATACAGAATGCACAGAGGGGCATTGTAGTAGATGAAGGTGGAAAAATGAAGCTTTAGTAGGACCTCAAATAGGAGGCTAAGAAGGTGGCATATGACTTTAGAGGTTTCCAAAAGATTTAAGCGGCTGTCAGTTTCAGAATTCTTTGCTTCCATGCAAAGTGCCCTGTTTTTCTCTATATGACCGGAGCATCACCTCTATAAGCAAGATGTTAAAATCTCAAGGGCAACAGATCATCAATTTCTCTCGTGTCTGTATTGATTTCCAATGGTTTACATAAAGGAGTCAATTTCAAATTTTCCTCTCTCACACACACCCCCCACCACCACCAAAGGGAAAAACGAAAACAGCAGCAGGTGAAGTTGGCCAAGATCCCGGCATCTGTTGCTTTTTTTAACTTTGCGTATTAGTCCCCCAGGAGTTCAGGTATCTAGCAATGTATTTAACACTTAAGAGCCATTTTAATGGTACAGAATCCTGCATCTCTCCCTCACTTGCTCATGATTATAGGGAGCAGAATGAGGTAGGAAGGAAAGAAGATTGCCTGTAAAATAAAGACACAGCTGATCCTACGTGAGTTTTATGGTCTAGATTCTAGATCATTTTTTTGTGTGTGTTCATCAGGCTTGGAACATGCAGCATTAAGCAAATACACACAAATGCCCTCACCCTCATGAGGATGGAGGGAAGAGGGATGGAGCAGAAGGGGGAAACAGGGAGAAAAGTGGGTGGGTGTCATTGATCCATGAACCGAGACTTCTTGGGGTAACCTAGAACATGTTGACAATGTTGGTATTATTGTTCAATTGTTTCATTTTTTTCTGATTCTGTAACATCATTGGGGTTTTCTTGACACAGATACCAAAGTGCTTTGCTATTTCCTTTTCTAGTTAATCTTCCAGATGAGGAAACTGAGGCAAACAGGGTTAAGTGACTTAACCAAGTTTACACAGCTTTGTAAGATTTGTAAGTGTTCAAAACAGAATTTTAATTCAGGTCCAGACTCCAGACTTGACCTTCTGTCCACTGTACCACCCAGCTGCTTTGTGTTGGCATTAGTCTTTACAAATTAAAAATAAACACTTTTGAGAAGGGACAAGGTGAAAGAAGAGAATAGCTTAAACAGGCAGGGATGGGGATAGGATGGAGGGAAATATATTTATCAATTGCAACTGTGAAAAAATGGAAGCAAATTTCTCTGATAAAGTCTTCATTTCTCAAATATGTAGGGAAGAGCAAAGTTTATAAAAATAAGAGCCATTTCTCAATTAATAAATTATCACAAGTTATGACCAGTTTTCAGACGAAGTAATCAAAGCTACCTATAACCACATGAAAAAAAAATTGTTCAAAATCACAATTTATTGGAGAAATGCAAATTAAAAACATCTGAGGTACTACGTCATACTTATTGGCTAATAGGAAAGAAAAGGAAAATGATGGAGAGGATGTGGGAAAAATGATACTTTAATGCGTTGTTGGTGTAGCTGTGAACTGATTCAATCATTCTGTAGAGCAATATGGACCTATGTTCAAAGGGCAATAAAACCATGCATACCCTTTTACCTAATAAAACTCTGCATCCAAAAAGAGAGAAAAACCAAAAGGAAAGAGTTCCATTCTGGTAGCAAAGAAATGGAAATTGAGTTCGTGCCCATTATTTGGGGAATGACTGAACAAAGTGTCCTATGTAATTGTGGTGGAACACTATTGTTCTATAAGAATTGATGAGCAGAATGATCTCAGAAAAATCTGGTTAGACTTCCATAAGCTAATGCAAAGAGAAATGCACTGTGTACAAAGTAACAGCGATATTGTTCGATGATCAGCTGTGAATAACGTGACTGTTCTCAGCAATACAATGACCCAAAATGACTTGAAAGAGCTTCGGATAACAGATGCTGCCCTCCCCAGAGAGAGAACCAAAGGTGTCTTAATACTGATGAAAGCATACATTTTTGATTTATTTTTCTTGTGGTTTTTTTGTATATTTTCTTTCACATGAATAAAATGGAAATCTGTTTTCTATGACTACACATGCTTAATCTATATTGAATTGCTTGCATTCTCAATGAAGGCTGGTGGGGAGGGAGGAAGGGAGAGAATGTGGAACTCAATTTTTAAAATGAGTGTTGGAAATTATTTTTACATTTAATTGGAGAAAAATAAAAGACAAAATATATATATATTTTTTTTAAAAATCCCGAATGCCCTCTGTCCTAGAGGACTGTCTGCTTCAACCCTTGCTCACACAAGGCAGAGCAGAAAGGGTATGTGGGGCCTCAGGCGTCAGGCTAGCATCCCACCTCCAATGCCTATTATCTGATTATCTATGGGATTAAGGATGAACTGCTTAATTTCTCTCCATTTTCTCCCCTTGGGAATGGAGAGAAGAAGAAGAAGAAGAAAAAGAAGAAGAAGAAGAAGAAGAAGAAGAAGAAGAAGAAGAAGAAGAAGAAGAAGAAGAAGAAGAAGAAGAAGAAGAAGAAGAAGAAGACCAACAACAGGAACAATAGTGATGCCTTTTTCTCAGTCTCTGCTTCTCAGGTAGTTGTGCTGTGAATCAAACAAGAAACATATTCCTTTAGAAGCCTTTCTATATATAGTAATTTAATTATGGAAGAAGGGGCAGAAAAAAGGGCTCCTTTAAATGGTGAAGCACCTTCTCCACTTGAATTCAGAAAGATGCATGGCCATTGCAATCTGCCTTTGCTGTTTGAGTACTGGGAAGGTCTACACCCTCCTTCACATCCCTGCCCCTGCCCCAGCCCACTCAGTCTTCTTGTTTTGTACCAATATTTCTTGGGGACATGCCCTCCCCAGGAAATCCAGGGGCTGCAGGCATCCTCTCCACCATCCATTGGCCTCGTTCCCTGCTGAGCCTCTCCCCAATCATACATCCTCTAGGGTGGAGTCATCATACACTAATACTAGTTTTCCTTCATTCTTCTTCCTCTCAAAATGTGCTCCATTGCTGTTGTTTTTAAATAAAAATGCCCTTCTTGTTGAAATCAAGCTGAACCCCAAGTTTTTTTCCCCAGTTGTCCACAAAAAGCAGGGGCAGACAATCCTTGCTTTTTCTTCACTCCACAGGATGGGGCCAAGCCCTCCAGACATGGTGAGCATTCAGCAAACATGAAGCAGGCATAGTCTGCCCAGAGGCGCAAGCTGGGCATCCAGCCTGGGTCATGCGCCAGGGAAGCAGCCTTCTCTTCGGCTCGTAAAAGGCACCTGATATGGGTCTGGGGATGATAAATGTCCGTTATTTCAATTCAATCTGCCCATTAGTCCACGGCTTTCCATAGAGGTTCCCACATCAGATATCTTCTGCAGGTGAGCTTCACAGAATGTGGAAAAGCAGAGTTAAACAGTTCACAAACAGGTAATGCATGGTACAACAACTCTTTTGGGAGAAGTTGTCTTCTTCCAGGGATATGTTGCCATTCAATTCCTTCCAGGAAACAAAATTTAGACAGGAGATTAGATCAACTCTGTCTAAAGGAAGGAGCTGCTAAATATGTCTGCCTCCTGCATGATCATTGAACACTGTGCCTGATGATGAATTACCCTAGGCACAAGAAAGAGACTCGGTCATCATTTGGGAGACAGAAACTGACGTGGTGCTGATGATTATGATTAGAATTGTGTACCACGTCTTAATGGGACATTTTTTTCCTCCTATAGCCCATGCCTGAGTAGTTCTCAACTGATCCTCCCACCCCACCAACCAGCAAGCACATATTTATTTCACATGGCCCAGAGAGGATATGGATACATGCTCACTTGTGCCATTATGAGACTTGAGGATCAGCATGCCTATCTGCACTGGGGAGGTTCTTATGATGACTGGCAGTAGGATGTACTTACTCTCCATGCTGTGGCCAGCAAAGCTTCTTCTAGAAGAGCTAAGCCATCTTCCAAATTTTGTGGGACAAAGGATGCTTTGCTCAGCACACCTGTGGTCTTCATCTCACTGCAGGAGGCTAAAACTCTCACAGCGAAGGAGACAATCCAGAGCACTGTGTGGACATCAAAAGGAAAAGCTTCCTGAAAGTGGGCTAAGCTCTCCTTCCCAGACCATGAGAAGAATAATAAAAACAGCATAAAGAAAGTTGAGCGAGCATCTACCCAGGAAAGTTCTCAGTTGGGATTTTGCACCTACAAAAACACTTGAATGGGGCTGAAAAATAGTGCTGATTAGACTAATTGTTAAGAGAGACAGCATCATGAAATAATGACAGAAGGTCCAAGCTGCACAGGGCCCTAGAGGCTGCCTCCTCCAGCTAATACTGAAAAATGAATGGCTCATTGATGATAATCGTCCTTTTATTGGGCTGTAAGGTTTGCAAAGATTTCACACACATTAGCTCATGTGACCCTCATAACCCTGCCAGGCAGATATTCTCATTTTCTCTTGTTTTTCAGAGGAGGGAACCAGGGCACACAGATAGATCTCAAATGACTTGCCAAGAGCATTGTGGCTAGTAAGCATTAGAGGTCAGATGTGAACTTGAGCTTTCCTGCCTTCCAAGGCCCCAGCTCCAGCTACTTGATCACCCTGTTACCTCTTACTAGCATACGTTGGTCACATGCTTTGTCTTCATGAAGACTTTTAGTGAGGCTGAATTGAGGGCATGCAGGGAATGAGTACCAACCAGATTTCCAAAAAGTACGACACACTTTTTAGTTTATTCTGCATTATTCCCATTTTCTCTACCACTTTCTTAAACCAATTGACAGAACAACAGATCAAACCCAGATTTGTTTTGTTTGAAAAACAATTGTGTTAATGCGCCAAGAGCCCATATGACTCTAGCATGCCCTTAAGAGTGCATGTGGGGGGGGCGGAGCCAAGATGGTGGCGTAGCAGCAGCAACACATCGCAGCGCTCACATAGCCACCCACAAATACCCATAAAATAGGACTCTAAACCAATCCTAGAACTCCAAAACACACACAAAGATACTTCCCACTGAAGTCAGCTCGGCTACGAGGAACCATATCAGCACTGCGAACTGAAA
>CM053582.1:576264812-576339001 GCA_028627135.1 Pseudochirops cupreus
TGATGATGATGATGATGGTGGTGATGATGATGATGGTGGTGGTGATGGTGATGATGATGATGATAGTGATGATCATGATGATGATGGTGGTGGTGATGATGATGATGATGATGGTGATGATGATGATGGTGATGATGATGATGGTGATGATGATGATGTTGATGATGATGATTATGATGATGCTGATGGTGATGATGGTGAAGATGATGATGACAATGACGATGGCAATGATGACAATGACAGCTAGCAAACCCTCTTTCTTTGGCATTGGTCTTTCTGTCCTTTCATTAACTCTCCAAAGGAGGAACCACCCACTTTCATAAAAATTTTCTGACAGATTTTTTTGATATTTAAATACTATCCAAATGGTTTGTTTATTGTTTGATGGGTGAGCTTTACAGGATCTCCATCCATCTCAGATCAATCTGGGTTCTAGGCAGTCTCTATCTCCTTTTTTGTTTGTTTGTTTTTTTAGTTTTCCTCTGAGGATCAGATATCAAATGAAAGAAGAATGGCTGCTGGTCAGACAATGAATAGCCCGTAGTAATGCAGATTCTTGAGATGTATATGCAGATGTATAACTTGGATAGGTATGGTGATTAGATATGGACCCTCGCCCATAACTGAACAGGCAGAGACAGTATTGAGAGCAGCTATGTGCGGTTTCAAATGATGTCAAGCTCCCCTTTTCCCCTCACAATTATATTTTAAGCTGAAAAAGACTCTAGAGATTATCTTATTTTATCTGACACTTTTGATGTAGGGAAACTGAGACCCAAGGATATAAGGAACCAGCCTCAGTTAATGATGCAGACAGGATTTGAGAATCAGGAATACAAAAATAATGAGTCACCATGCTTGACTCCCAAATTATTTATCTTTCCACTACCTACTTCACCAAGCTTTATTTTAATTTTTAGAGAGGAATATGGCATTTATGTCATGGGAGACTCTCTGGAATCTTTCTTTTCCCTTCCCTCCCTTTGAGATAGGAGAAGAGTAGTTGCTTGAGAGTAGACACCTAGAGGAATGTGAAGGACAGACAAGGAAGAGCTGGTGATCAGTGGAGATTAGAAAGAGGAAGGGGAAATGTATATAAGAAGGGACAGGAGAATAAGAGAGTTCACTCCAAGAGGGGGAGAACCTTGAAGGATATTCCTTTACCTTGTTACTGCCAGATAATAAGAAAGATGGAAGTCTTTTTCTTGAACTAATCTGAAGAGTTACATGGAAGGGATTGTCCTGCAATGGGGCATTGGGAAACACCAGAGCAAAAAAGAAGACCACAGTGAGATGCCAACCCTCTGCACCTTATGGTTGGTGGATACAGTCTGGATTGAGGAAGCCACTCAAAGGGCACCTCCTATTTTGGATCATCATAGACTCTGGAAATGTCCAGAGACCCATCATAATTAAATGATTCATAAGTCAATGGATTGGATGAAAATGACAGGGCTCTTCTTGGCTGGAACAGAAAATGGCCCACTAGTACAGAACAACTTTGTCTCCATACAATGACTGGAACCACTGAGGCCCATGATATGCTGAAGATTTACATGTTCTCATGCTAATGGGAAGGTTGGCCCTTATACAAGCATTTCTTTCTGGTCCATGGCCTTTCTGAACTCATTCTGCCAAGCAGGCTCAGCTACATCCTTCTTTTACCTGAGAGAACAGTGCAGCCTTAGATGCTGTCTGTATGTGGTGACCTGTGAGACCTTGGCAACTGATGTCACTTCTCAGACTAGTGTTCTCCACCAGAAAATGAAAGGTTTAGATAGAAAGCTTTGAAAATCTTTTCTGTTTCTATATTTAAGATGCCATGATTACAGGTAATAGAAGGTCATCAGTGCAAAGTAGGAAGGGATGTCAGAGACTATCTTATGGCCAACTGGGCCTGGAGGCAGGAAGATCTAAGTTCAAATCTGGCCTCAAACATTTATTGTGTGGCCCTGAGCAAGTCATTTTACCACATTTTGCTTCAGTTTCCTAAACTGTAAAGTTTATCTCCTTAATAGAAAGATTTGTTCCGTGAAGCTTTAATTCTGTAAAAGGGCCACACTTGAGGACCTAGAGGACCACATGTAGCCTTGAGGGCACAGGACCCCCTGCCCCCTCCACTCGTGTAGATGATAGGAATACCAACCTCACAGGGTTGTTATGAGGAAACTGTTAAAAAGAAAGTCAAACAAAAGAGATAACTTTACCCTCTGCATGGTACATAGGTACTGTGTTAATACTTGTTCCTTTTCCTCCCCCAAGGATGAATGACAAATGGTAAATGTGTGGGATGGAACGTGGTTTGGGGCCAGCTTTACCCAGAGAGGGACAGATGAGGACTGGCTCCCTTCTTTTCTGATCTAGGTGACTTTGTCCTGGGGTGAGTGCAAAAGCTGAAGAAATCCAACCCTGTCCCTGGGTATATGTGGGGAAATTGAATGAGGGGATGGGTGGGAAAGTGTCATGCTCCACAGCCCCTTAGAAATCAATTTCTTTAGAGTAGGATATGTAGCCTCAGACACTTACTAGCCCTGTGACCCTGGTTCAAGTCATTTACTCTCTATTTGACAGAAAATCCATTGAAATCTTAGCCTGAATTAATAAAGGTATAATATCCAGAATAAAGATTTAATTAGTCGTGTTGTGTCCCTGGAGGAGGCTAAAGTAATTACATACTATGAAAGGAAGGACACACAGATCTGTGTTACAAGTGACTAATAGATTTTATCTGAAATAGAATTAGAAATCAGTTACCCCTGCTGAGGCCCTGCTATTACCCAAGCATATCAACAATTAAGGCATTAACAAATAGAATCAACTGTTAGTTATCACTAACAAGCTGTGGCTAGTAATAAAGGAATGAACTACACTGCTTAGTGGCAAATTGGAGAGCTCGTCATTAGCATTGGGCCAGTCTAGATAAAGCCAAAGCAAGTATGATTCTTGCTGGAGCAACTGAGTTAAAGGCATAGGGATGGCATTGGGATGTAGCATTATGACTTGGATTGGGAATGAGTAAAGCTGTGGACTTCCCTTGGCAATAATCCCATTGTAGACATATAGGACAGAATAATTCCAATCAACCAGAATTCAGGGAAATACGGAATGGCCTCCTCATTCTGGTTTAATAATTGGCTACCAGTAAACTTCAAGTCAAGATTGGCTCATTACTGGGAGTCTTTGACTTATTTTGCTTGGACAGAGCAGAAAGTATCACCCAGCCCCACCAAGATGAAGTTTGGTCCCCAACAAACAGTCTCTTTGCTGCATAAATGGAGGGAATGTGTCCTCTCATGCTGATGGTGTTTTATTAGCATTGACACTTGTAGTCAACTAGAATCTTGTTGCCAATGATTATCTATAGCAATGGCAAGCCAATAGAAAGTTTTTCACCACAGTGATTAAATATGCAAAGTATTTTACACATGTTCCCTCCTTTTACTCACCCCAAAGTTCTATAAAGGTGGATACTCTTGCTCTTATTTCTACAAATGAGCAGACCGAGTCTGAATGAGATTTGACCAGGTTTACATAGCTAGTCTGAGACAGAATTTGAACTCAATTCTTTCTGACTCTGTCGAGTCTTTCACATTTTATACTCTCTAGTTACAGCATTGTGTTCATTGGCTCTATTGTTTTGTTTTTAACTTTGATTTCTCCATTAACTCCTTTTGGCATCATTTCATTTCAGTCTTCTCATGTTCTCATGGCTTTTTTCATCATTCCTTATGTTGCAAAAATCTCTAAATACATTCATATACCACAATTAGTTCAGACGTTTCACCACACAAGTCTGTGTGTTGGTGAATAGACACGTGACCGTAGAGTTAGGAATATTGGGACCAGTCCCTGTATCTCCCAGGCACACTGGCTAGGTGATCCTAGGGAGTTCACTTAGACCATAAGTGCCTCCTAGGAAATCTCTAAGATTGGAAGCTGCAGCGGAGGTGAGAGTTTGCCATGTAAGCATTTCCATGAAATCATAGGTTTCATCATATATTTTGATTCCAACTTGTGTTATCATGATAATGCCACTATGAGGATTTTAATATTTCAGCCTCTCTCTCCCCCTTTCTCTTTCTCTCTCTCTCCCCAATTTGGAATTTCTGCCAGATTACACATCCTCCACTCAACCCTCATTCTGCTGAACATCTTATCTCATTTGACAATGTTGAATACCCTAGCCTTCTGACTATTCCTTCCTCTCATGTGTTTTGGCCTGCTCTCTTAGATCTTCTTCTACCTCTCTGACCATTACTTCTTAGTCTTTAGGGATTTAACTTTTAGATCCTATCTCCTAATGCTAACTGTACCCCCAAATTCTCTCTTTAGCTTCTTTTTTCTCTCTCTACACTCTAACAATAATTTCAACTTGCCCATGGGTTTGATTTTCCTCTCTTTGCAAATGAGTCATAGATCTGTCTTCTGGGCCCCAGTAATACCTCTTCAATACCGCTCCATCATTTCCCACTTGTACAAGACTTAACTCCTCATTATCTTTCACCCTTTACAAGCTCCTTTATTTTCAAACTTGGCAAGTTCTTTACAGGGCACCCTCTCTTTCCTCTCAGTAAAATTCACAACTTCAGTGACCTGAACTCTTCACTATCCCTTATTGCCACATACTCAATTATTTCCCCATGTGGTCATCTCCTCCCCCAGCCCATTTCTTGCTTCTGTCTCTTTCTTTCCACTCACACAACCAGCCTTCTAGTTCTGGCCCCTAATTGCTCTCTCTGCCTTAGGTTATTAATCTCTTCAATACGTAACATGCATAGTCATCAGAGAGATTTTCCTGTAGTGCTGATATGACCACAATGCTCCCACTTTCTATAAATTTCAGTGTGTCTTTATCACTTCCAATTGAAAATGCAAGCTGTTCTATCAAGCTTCTAAAGCCTTTATCAAGCTGGCTCTTACCTTCCTTTGTAACTTTCTTATATGTTCCTGTCCTGCCCATGGTCTATGACCTAGCCAAACAGGTTTACTGTGCTCGAGCTGGGACACTCCATTGCTCATGTTAGTGCTTTTACAATGTTTTCCCCATGACTGGAATGAGCCACCATGGATTCTCTGATGTCAGATTCCTGGTTCCTCCCAAACTCTGCCCATGTGCCATTTTTGAAATAAGAGCTTTTCCTGGTCCTCCTTGCTGCTAGTGCCCTGCTCCCATGTGAATATTGTGTTTACGGACATAATGTATCCCCCCAAATACATGCAATATGCCTTTTGACAGAGACTGCCTCATCTCTCTTTTCTTTGTATCCACTTTACTGAGCACAGTGCCTTGCGCAGAGTCAATGGCTGTTCCATAAATCTTAATTGGTTAATTCACCTCCATAAGGAAAAATAATAAAATGAAACCCATGAGTTTTTTTTTTCCTGGCTCAAAGGGTATGAAGAGGATAGTCACATTTCTTATATATTTCCAAAGTGTTTTACATAACTATTGGAGCAATCTCTAGCTCTATCAGTAGGGAATTAACATATGTATACCCCTGCAGGTGCTCCAACAATGTCTGCCTACTTTTGCTAGTTAGATGAGCACAAGGTGAAAATTTGAGTTTGCCCCATTTTGCATTGCCCTGAATGTGATTGCTCTCAAACTCTTAGGTTTCTTTTAATCCCTTTCTTCTTTTGAAAACTTTTCGCTGAAATCCTTTGTCTCCTTGTTTTTAGGTAATAGCTCCTAATGGCCCAGCTGCATCAATTCCCTGTAAATTTGGAATGCTAGAATTTTATCAGAAATACTTAGCCCATCTCCTCAAGCTCTGAGTTCTTCTTTGGATGCAAATGATCACTGATCTTCATAGATATGATCAAAGTCTACCAAGAGCTTCACAGACAGACACAATCTGAGTTTGGCTTTGTAACAACTCTTTTGGGGAAGCATTCTAAATCTGGCTATCACCACTTTACAAATGAGTAAATTGGGACTTAAGGAGTTTAAACAACACCCTCAAGTGAGGAGCATTGGAATAAAATGTAATTGGGAAATACTCAAGAAAATAGAGAAAGCTACATAGAACACAGACAACATTAGCATGAGATTGTCAAAGGCTATATGTTGCCCACAGGGCTCCTCATGTACAGTTGACTGGCTCTTCTTCTTCTGGAGTTTGATATCACGGCTTTCAGTGACTTGACTGGCTAGTCAGTGTTTGCAGTGGGATCTAAATGCAGATCTAAGTTCCAGATCAACAAACTATCCAATTAATTACAACAGCATTTATTAATGCCAATAGTGTGCTAAGAACTAAGAATCCTAACAATCTTTACCCTCAAGAATCACACACTCTAATGAGAAAGAGAGCTACATGAAACATAGATTGGATGGATGGTTAGGATTCTTCCTGAAGGAACTAGTAGCTGGAGAAAAAGCAAGATCTCCCTTTTACAGAATGTGGGATTTGGATGGGGTTGTAAAGAAGGCCTTCAAGTCTCAGAGAAAGAGGGGAAGAAGACCTTTCTGAGAACAGAGAGCCAGTGGAAAGACATGGAGATGGGCAATGGAGCATTGTTTGTGAGCTGCAAGTAGAAGAGCATGCCAAGATTGTAAAGAGCATGGTGTGGGGAATGTGGGAAATAACGGGAAAGATACATAGTAAGAGATAAGAACTAGATCATGAAGAGCTTTATAGACAATAAAGAGGAAGTTTGGATTGGATCCTAGAGGTAAGAGGTGGCCAATAGATTTTGTTGAGTGGCTGGCAAGTTACATGATCAGACCTATGAATGAGGAAAATTACTTGGACAGATGTATGAAGGAAGGTTTAGAGAAGGGAATGACTCAAGGCAGAGAGATCACTTAGGAAACAATTGAAATAATCCTCATAAGGGGTGAGGAGGCATAGAACTGGAATTATACCTCAGGGAGATTTGAGAAGGAAAAATAATGAGGACTGCAGGGATAAGGCTAGTCAACTCCCCTGTTCTTTGCTGTTTCCCTGGTTACATTGCTTTTATTTGTGCTAAGTCATCTTAATTTTATTCAATGGACATCTTTCAGAATTGCTTTAATTGTTTTTCTTGCCATGATAAGTATGTAATTAAGTGTAGTGGTCAAAATGAAGTGTTTCCTTGTGGGTAGCTGGCTGAGTGCCATCATTACTTACCTTTAAGTATTGCCTTGTGGTGAGATCCATGAAAGAGCTTCATGTAGGGCAGGTGGAAGTTGGCCCTAAGCTTTTTTATGTCTTGTCCAGCTCTGTAGCCTCCCTCATCTCCAACTCAATAGTTATTGGATGTCTCAGGGCACTGCAGTGCTGTGGTTGATTGTTCTGAACATCAGTTCTCAAAGAACTGCTTGTTTTGATGTAAACAAGGTAGAAGGACACCCTAGATCTATAGCAGGGCTAAGGTTCACTCTCTGAGTTGTTTTGAGGTTGTTCTTATAAAATAAATCCGAATTATTGGCCCAAGGCTGGGTGTTCTTACAACTGCTGTGTATCTCTCCTGCTCTGGAAAATGGTGTGCCACCAGCCATTTAAGAGCAATTGCCAATTAAAGAAATTCTGGTTAATCAGGAATCTATAGAAACCTAACCAGGAATGTCACCCCTGATTCCAAATCTGTTTTAATGTAAATTCTCATGGGGAGCTGGCTGGGGAGGTGGGGCAGAACGAGCATCCTCTCTTTCCCAATAGATGATGTCCGGCTTTTGTCTCAAGCTAATAGAATGAACTAGGGAGTGAATTTCCATCTCTCATAAATATAGCTGGAAGAGACATTGGGTACCACTTTGAAAGAAAATCTGAGAGATGTCATCAAAAGGAGCTCACACCGAGGTTCCAAGAAGCATAGTGCCATGCTGTAGCCTTAGTACTGGCTTGGTTTACACACGCTGACAACAGTTGACAACTCACATTAATAGAGGTTGGCTTGTTGCCCATGCTCAGAGGGTCCATAAAACATCTCTTAACCACTGGCTGTCATGAGCACCAAATGGTGTCAGCCTCCTGTTCATTATACTCAACCAACAAATGGGATGCCACTTGCCTGTCCGATAAATCCTGGTGACAACTAAGTGTTGTGAGAATATTTATAAGTAAAGTCACTGCACAAGCTCTGGGCTTCATTAACCTGGCTATGCAGATTAGATGGGGCGTTGCTTACATGAGAGGGGATTTGGATGCTTTGTGCCTCTGTTCCATACAATTGTAGACTGAAAACCCACCAAAAGCTATTGGTCCCTGCTCTGCTTCCCTTTTAAGAAACAATGGAGTTTTTAAACTGTGGACTCCATAAGGATTATCAAATATGGGGTAGTTGCTTTCATGTGTTCTAAGTAATGACATGAAGCAAATGAACACAAATGGGCATTCACATCATCATACAATCATGCAATTCAAAACACAGACCAACACATTGCTGGTGGGAGTGAGCTGCCATCAATGAGGAGGAGGATCAAGCCGAGCTGAGTGGAACGTGAGAGCGAGAATGAGGCAACAAATGAGAAAAATGCCAACCAGGCTCATCAGACCAGAAGTTCTCTTTGGGGACCATAGCTATGACCTGGTCTTCTTGACTTCAATCATATCTTGGTGGTATAGGGGTGACTTTAAAGGCTCTGCAGTCAGAGAACCTGCATATAAAAGAAATCCCTTTCTGTCTCTAACTACCTGAGTAACCTTTTGGCAAGTCCCTGCGCCTCAGTTTCCTCATCTATAAAACAGAGCCAAGGGTAGATGGTTCCTGAGAGCCTGATGTCAAAGATCCTAACAGCCTCTTTGATACCTTAGGGCTTGTTATAGATCCTGTGCAGTGGGCACATGGGATATGCATCCTGGACAGTCTTTAAGGTTAATGAAATGAAAAAGGGTGGGGAACTGGGGCCATGTATGCATCAGGCCAGGCTCATCCAAAATAATGTGAAGTTATGGAAAGTGAATCCTCCTACTTGCCTAGCTAACAGAAAGAAAACAGAAAGTCTTTCATCTTTGCTTGGGCAATGGTTACAAGCTGACTATTTGCACAATTGTAAATAGCCCAGAACATAAAGTTTTAAATTTTGAAATGGGTTTGTTCTTGTTCTGTGGGAATGGTATGAGACTAGCATACATTAAAGGCATATTCCATTCTCTTTTAACTTGGAGGCTGCACCAGAATAACCCAGGCTTCACCCTCAAGGGAAATAGCTAATATTTCTTCACAGCACAACTGGGAATTGGCTTCATGAGAGACTTGGACTTGGTGAATGATGGTTTTTGTCTTCCCCAAATGGGGCAAGGAGGTTTCACAGGGTGCCTGTGCTGCCTGATTAATCCCCACTACTTAAATCAAGGCCTCTTCTCCCCATTACATGATGTCTGTCTTTTGTCAGCCCAGTATCTATTTACGAATCTTTTCCATTTCCTACAATATGATGCTGAGCAGCTCATTCTATGGGCAGGGCATCCCCAAGTGCAGTCCAAATGGAAGGCAAGACAAAGTTGTCAATGTGCTAAGTCAGGAACTTTGGTGGTCTCCAGTGTATTTTGCCAGATCATCAATATCTTTAATAAAATGAAACAGATAAAGAATGAGAAAGTCCAAGTCAATAAAATCCATGAACAGATCCGAGGCTGATTTCTTATTTTTACTTTCTTCTATACTTACTGAGTTGTAAGAGACAAGTATTCCTGTGGCCACTATTAACAACCGAATTTTATCTTGTGAGTGCCTAAGAAGCTGAGCTCTCAGGGTCTACCTGCAGGAAGGCGAGACACCTGTTTGTGTGTAGTGTGTGTGCGCATGTGGTATACGTGAGACAAGGGCTGCAGAAATAGAGGGGGTGTGCATGTGTGTGTATTGTATGTGTGTGTGTTTCAAATGCAGGCCCATGTGTGTATGTGGTGTATGTTTCTGCATGTGCATCATGTGCCTCCTGAGATGGGGCATAATAAGGGTTGTTTTTGCATGTATGTGTTTATATGTTTGTGCTATGTGTATATATGTAAATGTATCTTACATGCATACACATGTGTGCGATGTACATGAGGTAAGGGGTGGGAGGAAGGAGAGTATGTATGCATGTGTATATGTGTCATGTGTGCTCACAATTTATATATGTGGTGTATGTCTTGTGTACATGCAAATGTGGTATACCTGAGATAAGAGGTAGGGGTATAGAGATATATGTGTATGTATGTTATATGCCAGCAATTAGGGGTGGGATGAGGCTAGGAATGTGTGCATGTGTGTCTTGGGGGCTCACACATAGGTATATAATTGTGGTGTGGTATTATTGAAATAAGGGGAGTATAGTGTGTATATATGTTAAGTATATTTGTGTGTAGCCAAATTGGGGTGGAGGAATAGGAGGTGTGAGTGTGTGCATGCATATCTTAAGTGCTCACACATGTGTACATATGGTGTATGTATGTGTGTATGTCAGGTTTTCTAGAGATAAAAGGTGGGAAGATAGAGGGTGTCTGTGTGTGTGTGTGTGTGTGTGTGTGTGTGTGTGTGTGTGTGTGTGTGATTAGAGTATATGTGTAAGCCAGACAGTTTGGATGGGACTGCCCTTCTGTTTTTCTCTGCTATCCTGGAAGCTGTTGTCTAGGATACAGAAAATATTGTAACTAAGAAATTGCATTTCATATTTCAGACATATCCTCAACACTGATGGTGAGGACATTTTTATAATGTCTTTCTATTTTCTTTTTGCCCTGAGCAAATAATGTTTGGGGTTGTCATTATTTTTGTTTTAAAATCTGCCCCCTCTACCTAAGATTTCGAAGCTTTTTTTCCTTATAAAAATGGAAATCATAGTCCGTCTGCATGTACACCCATTTAGATGTTTAATGTCCCAATTATTTGGGAACTTTGCATGCACAATTAGAGCACCATCTTGAATCCTTGCTCTGGGGGCTTGGCTTTCATTTTAACAACAGACCCTCCTGCTGCTCTGAACTTCAGTCAGCCAATTGAGGAGCACAGAATGGAGGCAAGTAAGCCCCTAAAGGGTGATGAGCTGTTGGAAAGATTAATTCTTCTTCCTGATAGGCTGGAGCTGCCCTGAGACCAGCAGGCCATTAGTCATTAGGATACCCAATGTTTGTTGATGTCTTTTATGAAATCAATGGTTCTTTTAGAAAATAACAAGCCCCCTAGACCAATTTCCGTAATGAATATGGATGCAAAAATTTTAAATAGAATACTAGCAAAAACGATTACAGCAATTTATCATGAGAATAATATATTTTGATCAGGTAGTATTTATTCCAGGAATGCAAGAATAGTTCAATATTAGGAAAACTATTAGCATAATTGATCATATCAACAACAAAACTAGTAGAAACCACATGATTATTTCAATAGATGCAGAAAAAGCTTTTGACAAAATATAACTCTCCCTCCTATTAAAAACACTAGAGAGCAGAGGGATAAATGAATTCTGTCTTAAAATGATAAATAGCATCTACCTAAAACCATCAACAAGTATTATATGCAATGGGGATAAGCTAGAAGCATTTCCAATAAGATTGGGGGTGAAATATGGATGTCCACTATCACCCCTCTTATTCAATTTGGTACTAGAAATGTTAGCAGTAGCAATAAGAGAAGAAAAAAGAAATTGAAAGAATTATATTAGGCAAAGAAGAGACTAAGTTATCAGATGATATGATGATATACTTAAAGAATCCTAGAGAATCAAGTAAAAAACTACTTGTAATAATAAATAGCTTTAGCAAAGTTACAGGATATAAAATACACCCACACAAATCCTTGGCATTCTTATATATTTCTAATGAAATCCAACAGCAAGAGATAGAAAGATAAATTTCATTTAAAGTTACTATGGACATTATAAAATATTCTGGAGTCTACCTGCCAAAACAAACCTGGGAACTCTATGAACACAATTACAAAACACTTTTCACACAAATAAAGTCAGATAGAAATAATTAGGAAAAAAAAAAAGTTGCCCATGATTAGGTCAAGCTAATATACCAAAAACAACACTTTTACCTAAATTAATTTACCTATTTACTGCCATGCCAATCAAACTACCAAAAATCATTTTATAGAGCTGGAAGAAACAATATCAGAATTCATCTGGAAGAAGAAAAGTTTCAGAATATCAAGGGAATTAATGAAAAAAAAATACTAGGGAAAGTGGCCTACCCATATCAGATTTTAAAATATATTAAAAAGCAGAATTCATCAAAACCACTTCATACTGGTTGAGAAATAGAATGGTAGATCAGCGGAATAGATGAGATACTCAAGACATGATAGGAAATTACTATGGTAATCTACAGTTTGATAAATCGAAAGACTCCAACTTCTGGGATAAGAACTCACTATTTCACAAAAACCGCTGGGAAAAATGGAAAATAGTATGGCATAAATTGGGCATAGACCAATACCTTACATAGTATACTAAAATAAAGTCAAAATGAGTACAAAATTTAGATTTCTTTTTCTTTTTGGAGGGGAATTGGGGTGAAGCGACTTGCCCAAGGTCACACAGCTAGCTTTGTGTTAAGTGTGTGATGCCATATTTGAACTTGGGTCCTCCTGACTCCAGGGCTGGTGCTCCATCCACCTAGCCACCCCTACACAATTTATATTTAATGGATGATACTATAAGAAATCTGGGAGAGTGAGGAGTTTACCTGTCAGACTTACGGAGAAGGGAAGAATTTATGACTAAAGAAGAGAAAGAGAACATTATGAAATACAAAATGGATAATCTGGATTACATTAAAGTGAAATGTTTTTGTACAGATAAACCAATGTAACCAAGGCTAGGAGGGAAGTGGAAAATTGGGAAGGAATTTTTATAACCATTGTCTCTGAAAAAGGCTTCGTTTCTAAAATATAAACAGAATTGACTCAAATTTATAAGAACACAAATCATTCCCCAATTGATAAATAGTAAAAGAATATGAGCAGGCAGTTTTCAGAGGAAGAAATTAAAGATATCTATAATTATGTGAAAAAAAAATCTAAATCACTATCAATTAGAGAAATGCAAATCAAAACAACTCTGAAGTACCGTATCTAACCAGTCAGATTGGTTAACATGACAAAACAAGAAAATGTGAAATGCTGGAGAAGATGTGGGGAAATTGGAACACTAATACTTTGTTGGTGGAGTTGCAAACTGATACAAGCATTCTGGAGAGCAGTTTAGACCTATGCCCAAAGGGATACAAATATGTGCATACCCTTTGACCAAGCAATACCACTTCAAGAGTGTATCCCAAAGAGATGATACAGGGGGGAGGAGGACTGGTATGTACCAAAATATTTATAGCAACTCTTTTTTTTTATAAATTAATTAATTTATTTTCTTGTTTACATCATTCATTTCCAAGAGATTTTGAGTTACAAATTTTCTCCCGATCTTTCCGCTATCCAATACCTCAAAACAGCCATCCCACTGTATAGACCCTCCCACAATTTACTCTCTCCTATGTCCTCCCCCTTGCCCCTCTGACTTTCCAGTAGGGCAGGATGGATCTCCCTACCACGGTGACTGAGTATCTTAATTCCCAGTTGGATTTAGTTATTAATAATAATAATAATAAAAATAATTGTGTATATATATATATATACATACATATATATTTTTATCATTTGATTATAGAACTTTAAATTTTAGATTCTTTCCCTTCCTCCCTCATCACCCACCCCCACTGGAAGGACAAGCAATTAAATACAAGTTATACGTGTGTAATTACACAGAACCACTCCACAGTGGGCATATTGTGAGAGACTGATTGCATGTCCCTCCTTCCTATCCCGCTGCTCCCATTCTATTCTCTACCCTGCCCCTGTCCTTGTCCCTAAACAGAAGTGTGTACTTCCATAAACCCTCTCTCCCATCCTGCTCTCCCCTCCATCATCCCACCTTTCATCCCCATCCCCTCTACTCTCCTGTGTGGCAAGATACCCAGTTTAGAGTTTATGTCATTCCTTCCCTAAGCCAAGTTCAGTGAGAGTAAGGTTGATCCTTTCCCTTTTGCCTTCCTGTTCTTCCCCTCCATTGTAACAATTATCCTTTGCCTCTTCTATGAGATGCTTAAACCCATTCTGTCTCTCCCTGTCTCCTCTCATTCTAATCCTCTCCCACCTCAGCATTATACCTTTTAGAGTATTGTCCCTTCCTATTCAATTGATCTTGTTCCCTCTATGTATTCATATATACACATACTCAGATATGAGTTTGTATGCATATATAAACCCTCCTATATAGACATATGTATCTGTATATACACATTTGTATTCCCTTCACCTATCCTCACACTGAAAAAGTTTCCTAAGTTACAATGATCACTTTTCCATGTTGGCATGTAAATAGTTCAACTTTGATAATTTCCTTATGATTTCTTTTCCATGTTTACCTTCTCATGCTTCTTGGATTTGAGTGTCAAACATTCTTTTCAGTTCTGGTATTTTCAGCAAGAATATTTGAAAGTCCTCCACCTCACTGAATGACCATATTTTCCCCTGGAAAACTGTACTAGATTTTGCTGTATAGGTGATTCTTGTTTTTAATCCTAGCTTCCTTGATTTCTGGAATATCATATTTCAGGCCCTTCAATCCCTTAATGTAGGAGCTGCTGGATCTGGGGTTATCCTACTTGTGTTTCCACAGTATTCAAATTGTTTCTTTTTGGCAGCTTGTAATATTTTCTCCTTGATCTGGGGACTCTGGAACCTGGCTATAATATTCTTAAGAGTTTTCTTTTGGGGATCTTTTTTAAAATGTGATAGGTTAATTCTTTCAAGTTCTATTTTGCAGCCTGGTTCTAAAATATCAAGGCAATTTTCTTTGAGAATTTCTTGAAGAATGCTTTCTAAGTTCTTTTTTGATCACGACTTTCAGGTAGTGAAATAATTCTTAAATTGTCTCTCCTGGAAATATTTTCCGGGTCAGTGTTTTTTTCAAGGAGATATTTCACATTGCCTTCTATTTTTTCATTTGTTTGGATCTGTTTAATGGTATCGTGATTTCTCATAAAGTCACTTGCTTCCATTTGCTCCACTCTAATTCTGAATGAATTATTCTCTTCAGAAAGCTTTTGACATTCTTTTTTCATCTGGCAAATTTCAACTTTTTAAGGCATTCTTCTCCTCATTGGCTTTTTGGGCCTCTTTTGCCATTTGAGTTAATCTATTTTTTAAGGTGTTATTTTCTTCAGTCAGGTTGTTGACTCTCTTTTCATGATTTTCTTGCAGCATTCTTATTTCTCTTCCCAATTTTTCCTCCACGTCTCTGATTTGGTTTTCAAAATCCTTCTTAAGCTAATCTATGGCTTTTAGGAAGTCTTCATGTTTCTTGGAAGCTTTTGGTGTGGAAGTTCTGATGGGTTGTCTTCTTCCCATTCCATGCTTTAATCCTTCTTTTCCCTGAAGAAGAAATCTAGAGTTTTGTTGCTGTTCTTGCTTTGCTTCCTTTGCCTGCTCATGATGGCCAGTCAATGATTTTTTAGCTCTGTGGAACTCTACTTCCAGAGGGGAAAGAGCTGTCCCAAATCACTGGAGTTTTCCCAACTGCCAGAGCTATTAGGGGGCTGTCATTTTTTGTTGTTTTTTTTTTAGCCCCCACCAGCTTTGGCTCACTGAAAATGCACCCCAGGACCACCACCCAAGACCACAATCTGGACCCAGGCTGCTCAATGCAAGAGCACTTGTCTTCTGAACGATTGCTTGGCCTCCCTGTAGTCTGCAGGCTGGAAGCTCTGAAGCAGCTATGTGGAGGCAGCTGCAGGGCCTCTGCTTTTGCTGATTCCTTGCCCTGGAGGCAGTTTGGCCAGACTGCTTTTCTCCCCCAATTTTAGCTGAGATCCACTGACCTTTCACTTAGTCCTTTTTGCTTATGGCTTGATAAGTCTGCCACACTGCTGCTGATCCACTGTCCTGTAACTCCAGCTGGGGCTCATCCTGGCTGCTCCCCCCCCCCCCCAAGGGCCACTCTGCGGTTTCAGCCTGGGCTGCTTTTGGCTCCCAGAGCTGCGATGATCTCATCCTGCCAAGCTGCCTTCAGTGAGAGGTGTATTTGTGTGAGCTTTTGAGCCCTAAAATTTGTTTAGAGTCATATTTTATGGGTATTTGAGGTGACTATGTGGGAGTCGCAGTACCTTGCTGCTCCTATGCCACCATCTTGGCTCCACCCCCCAACAACTCTTTTTGTGGTCACAAAGAATTGGAAATCAAACGGATGCCCATCAATTGGGGAATGACTAAAGAAGTTGTGGTATACAAATGTAATGGAATACTATTTTGCTATAAGAAATGAGGAGCAGGTGGGCTTCATAATAACTTGAAGAGACTTATATAAACTGATGCTGAGGGAGGAGAGCAGAACCAGCAGAACATGGTACAAAATTACAGACAAATCTTATCTATGATGTCTGACTTTGATAGACTGGGCTCATCTCAGAAATGTAGGGTTATAAGACAACTCCAAAAGACTCATGATGGAAAAGGCTATCCACATCCAGAGAAAGAATTACAGAGTCTGAATGCAGATTGAAGCAAACTACTTACTCTCTCTCTCTTATTTTGTTTTGTTTTGTTCCTTCTTTCTTATTGTTTATTCCATTAATTATAATTCTTCTTTACAATTTGGCTATTGTTTAATGTATAATGTATTATATGTAGAACCTATATTGGATTGCTTGCTGCCATTGGGGGGGAGGTGGGGAGAGTGAGGGGGAGAAAATTTGGAACTCAAAATCTTGTGGAACTGAATGTTGTAAACTAAAAGTTAAAAAAAAATACAAGCTCTATTTTTCTTCATCTTGATGTAATCCCACATATAGTTGGATTTCTAGAAAGGCTGGGATAAGAATCACATGGGCAATAAGAATGTGTTCTGCACTTGTGGAGAGAGTACAATGATGCAGGTGATGCCCAGAGTGGGAAAGGTGCTTTCTCCAGGTCACTCAGGTAATACATGACAAATCAAGAGTTGAAAGTCAGATGTTCTGGCTCCAAATTCAATATATTTCTCACTATAACACCTTGTGCCCCAAAATGGATCAAAGGTCCAATAAAACCATGAACTACCAGAAGATTTATATCCGGTTTTGCTTTAATCAGACAAACAACCTTCGCGTTTAGGGAGCTCCAAGTTCGGTACTTTCTAGATTCCTTTCCAACTTAGAACCTTCAAGAGGTGCCTGAGTGGGATGAATGATCAAAAGACTTTGCCAAGGTCCAAGCACAATCATGTGCCAGCCTGAATATAGCATTCCTGACTCTGGGCCAATTCACTTTGACATCCTGTATCTCTCTTCATCTTCACGTATGGCCATCATCTCTCCACCTTCATGTTCATGCAGATAAAGAGGTGGAGAGGGCTTCAGATTACACATTCTGTCCCTGTTCTGATTCAGGCATCTACTGCCCCTGCTGGCCACCAGGCTTCCTTGCATCATCAGTTCTATATGGCACCATGCCAAGTTACTGGGCTTTGACCACACCAGTAAGTTTCTGCAGCCCATTACAAAGGCTGTTTCCATTTTGAGATCAATTGGCAGTTGTGAAACTTGTAGTGGCCAGCTTTTCTGGGAAATTCCCTTGTTGCTGTTGGTGAAAGTGCCTCCCCCATCCCATTCCTTCCAGCTTTAATTAGGACCTTGGCCTCTCTCTCCATCTCCTTTCTGATGCCATCTTGGAATCAATACATTTCCAGTGTTGGAAATGAATCTAAGGGACATTTTAGCCTGCCTGTGGCACCTAATTAATTCTTCTTACACTGTATATGACAATTAATTGCCTGGTTTTGCTTTCAAGTTCCCCAGCCAGGGGCGTGGGGAGCCATCATCTGTGGACAGAGCCCATTTCTCTCAAGGAACTTTTGGAGCATTTGGAAAGATTCAGGGTTGACTTTGTTTCCCCAACATTCCCCCTGAATTGTACTCTTTACAGTGTTCAGAACAAACCTGATTCCTCCTGAAGGTGCCACCAATAGATATGTCCTTCCTTCTAAGTGTACTTTGCAATGAATGATGCTTTGTCTCAGTAATTCACTCAAATTGGAAGCCAAAAAATTGTACCAGCATCTAGTGTGTGTGTGTATGTAAATTTTTCCATAAGAGTGAAAGACTTTCAAATACTTTGATCAATCTAAGCAAATCACATAAAGACAGTCATTAAACATTTATTAAGTGCCTAATAGGTTCCAGGCCCAATACTCAGAGGTAGAGATACAAATACAGAAAAGAAAGTCAGCTCCTGCCCTTGAGGAGCTTACAGTCTAGTAGGGGAAGCTGAGAAGGGATGGGGGAGGGTGGCCAAAGGTTCTTGGTTCAGGAACATGACTGTGGCTTCCAAAGGAGCGGCCAGGTGGGCAATGAAGAGGCAGCCGGCCTGAGCCCTCTCCTGGTCTCTTCGCTGCACTTTCCAACCACAGGAGGCCCAGGGGCAGAGAGTATTGCTGAGGAGTCACATCTTCCCTGTTGTGTTGTATGGTCTTTGCAGAAAGAGACTTTATAATATTTTTCCCTTTCTAATCCCAGAGCCAAGTGCAGAACTGTGCATATAGGAATTGCTCAAGAAAAGTGAAGTGAGCTGAATTTATCAAAATACTTGAGAATTCTCACAGGAAAATGTGGGACTCTTAGAGAACTGGTTTGGGGTAAGGGTTCACTCAGTCTTAGATCAGATCGTCTTAGAGGACTGATGGTCTATGATGGGGTACAACTTCAGGGGTTTCTACCCAGTGCCAAGAACTAGGAATGGAATTCAAAAAAACATCAGTAGATCTCAGAATTCTTCGTTGGCGAATGTTAAATAAATAAATGATCCTCTTTCCCACTATTCCTTTTATGCAAATTTAGTCAATATGATGGTCCCTCTAAGCCAGAGACACGAAGCACACACCTTACCTTCGGCTGAACCAGATAAAAACACAAAAATGACCAGAATAAATAGAAATGTAATAGAATTTATAGAGGTCTAATTTGTGGTTTTCTCAGTCAATCTGGGCTAGCAGAGATCCTTGTTTATAAACTAGAGAAACTGTTTCCACTTGAGGTTGACACCCTTGATCAAAGCAGTGACTGCTGTGGAGATGAAGGGAATAGGCACGTGAGGTAATAGGCCAAATGCTTTACAAATATTTCATCTGATCCTCACAACAGCCCTGGGAAGTAGGTGTGCTTACTCTTCCCATTGCACAGATGCAGAAACTGAGGTAAACTGAAGTAAACTGATTTGCCCAGAGTCACACAGATAAGAAGTGCCTGAGGCTGGATTTGAATGCAGATCTTCCTAACTCCAGGTCCATGGCTCTATCTACTCCATGACTTAACTGGCTTTCTTAGAGTTTGAAAAGCCTTTCAGTATTTCTTGGTCCATCCTCCCCTGGATGAGACTGCTTAGGAGGCATCTGGGCTGTTTCCCTGCTCTCTCAAGGCTTTGAGGAGCTGGGAATTCCCAGCTCTCATCTTTCCCACAAGATGGAGGATCCCAGACCTCACTATCTGTCCTGCCTCCACGCATTATAGACCCTGACATTTTCCCTGACTTAGTGCTGGAGTCTGAGGGCTTCTGGGACATTCATTCTGCAGCTGAACTTTCTTTATTTGTTTTCTTCCTCCTAATTGGAGTTGGAGCTTTTTGAGAGCCAGCATGTCGGCAGATGATGGAAAGAAGGAAAGAAACATTCATTAAACACCTACTGTGTGCCAAGCATGGGGCTAAGTACTTTACAAATATTTTATTTGAAGAAAACTGTCACCACGACTCTGAGAGGCAGGTTCTTTTGTTACTGGATCAAAGACTAATAGATTTGGATTGCCAGGTCTGAGGGTCCACTCCCAGCTCTGCTACATAGAGGCTGGGGGGGGGGCACTTAAGAAATGCCACTTTCCCCCTCAGTTTACTACCCTCAGAACAACAAGACTGACCTACATGATGTTCCTTTCAACTCCAAATCCAGTTGTATTCTGGGTTTGAGATTCCACAGTCATCCGTTCTCCTTCGCATTTCTCAAAGAATCCTTAGTGTGTTTGAGGGCTTTCTTACTAAGTCTGATCTTGGTGCCCTTGTTCGCCATCTGCTCCCTTCCTCTTATTCTGCCTTAAGTGAGGAGGGTGAGACCTCCAGTGAGCTGCATGGAATTCTCCTACTTTGAAGAACGTCAGCTGAGTTCTATTCAGTCACTAGTGAGTGCACTTCGTTGCCACCAATAAAGACACATTTTCTCTGCAGAGCTATCCTTTGAGAAGGTTGCTAAGGCCTGGAGGCAGCAAAATGGGTCAACAGAAATGAGGTAGAATTCAGAGCCAGAGGACCTGAGTTCAAATCCTTGCTCCGCCATTCACTCTTTGTGTATGTATGTGTGTGTGTGTGTTGTGTCTGTGTCTGTGTGTGAGAGAGAGAGACACACACAGAGATAGAGTAACAGAGACAGAGAGAGACAGAGAGAGACAGAGAGACAGAGAGAGAAAGAGAGAGAGAGAGAGAGAGAAAGAGAGAGAGAGAGAGAGAGAGACCTTGGCCATCATTGGGCAGTCCTTGAATCTCTGTGGACCTCTGCATCCCCTTCAATAAAATGAGCATTGGACTAGATAACATGAAGGGTCCTTTCAGCTCTAGCCCTGTGATGGGAGGAGTTTGGGATCTGGATTTGATTGTGTGACTTTAGGTCAGTCCCTGACCTTCTCTGGGCCTCCATTTCCTTACCTGTAAAACACAGGGCCTGAACTCACTGACCTGGAATATGCCGTGTTGCTCTCAGTCTATGAGCCTCTGACCTTCCATCAGGTGCTGCATCACTGACCTCATGGATAACTGCCTTTGTTTATCTCTTCCCATTTGGCAAGAAGAGCATCATTTCCCTCTTTATTTCCTGGGGAAGGATGAAGAGCAGCAGAGAACATTAGCTTCCCTCACCCACCCGCCTTGGAATCGTCCTTGATCTCATTTTTTCTCCCTCTAATGTTTCTAGGATGCTGTTTGCATTTCCCTAATCTTTGCCACAAATTACTAATAAATAGTAAGAGAGTCCATAACTGCAAATAGGCTACAAACCGTGTGTATTGAGGGATATTAAATTAAAATACTCACAGAATTACTGCGCTGCCAACCGAGTCAGCCATTAGCAGTGTAGATGGATGGCCTGGGTCAGGTAGACTCTCAGGTACTTACAAACTGTATTATGTCTGACTTCAAGGACCCCAGGAGCTACTGCTAATCAAGGACCCTCAGGTTTATAGCCCGGCACAAAGCCAATAGTCTGGGGGCTCCTCTCCTAGGAGCAGATTCCATTTCTTGTCAGAACTAAGCAATTACAGAATTCCTCTTCCATGATCTGCCTGGGAAGAACACAGATTAGAGGGTGTGGCTGAGGTTAACCAGGCTGGAGTCCTGGGCCTCAGGAGGGAGGGCCAGTCCAATCTCAGCTAGCTAGACTCTGTGTCCTTCTCATTTCTCCTCTGCCTCCCTCTCTCTCCATTCATCTCTAGGCTTTACCTGCTGCTGGCTCCACTCCCCAGGTAAAGAAAGCACTGAGAAGCAGAAGCTGCTGCAGCAGCAGCCAAGCCCTTGGTTGCCATAGCAACAGCAGGGCTGCTTTGGGGAGTCAAAAGATGGCAGAGCTGGGAAAGACCTAAGAAAGCATCTCAATCCTGTGTCCATATGGAAAAGCTCAAGGTTACACAAAATTAATGGCAGAAGTCACACGGGAGTTCAAGCTCCCTGAAGTCAGTTCATGGTTCTGTCCATGAAGGACAGAGTGATGGACTGACTTGAACCCTCTAAGTAAATGGAGACCTGACTTTGAACATTGGTTTTGGTGTGTGTGTGTGTGTGTGTGTCCCTGAGCCATGGACCTTTAACCTCAATTTCTTGACCATGATCAGAATGAGGTTCCTAATACTCCCTATCTCATAGAGTTGTTGGGATGAAAGTGATTTATAAGTCTCAAATTTCTATGGTAATGAGAACTATTTCCATGTCTGTCTGGGCTCTCTCTTCTCCCCTGTTGGAACAGGGTCCTTTCTGACCATATTATCAGCAGTATCTGGAGATGGTAACTTGTAAAATTAGAAGCCATATTGACCCACCTTCACTTTCCCATGGGCAGACCATGAGGAAGACCCAAGAGCTTGGTTGGCTCCAGAGGTAACACGAAAGTCATGGTTTCTTTGGTGGAACTGTCAGCCTTCCAGAGGAAGGACAGATGGGTCTTGCTTCAAGCTTTGTTATTTTAATGAGCCAAAGTATTTTCCTATATTGTCTTCTCCCTTTGGAGAATAGTACTCTTCTGTTTCCCCTTGGGGGGGGGGAGGAGAGACAGAGACAGAGACAGAGACAGAGAAACAGAGAGGCAGAGAGAGACAGACAGAGAGTTATGAAAAAGGTGAAGACCCACAGACAGACAGAGAGAGGCAGGGAGATAGAGGCATGGACAGAAAGAGAAAAGGAAGGGATAGACAGACAAGAGATAGAAGGACAAAGACAGCTATAGAAAGCAGACAGAAAGAGAGACAGAAGCAGAAAAAGGAGAAAATAGGAGTAGAGACAGAGAAAAACATCAGAGAGAGACCCAAACCTATGGCAAAGAGGCCCGGATAGACTCTTGGAGATCTCGTTCTGGGCTGCTGATCTCCCTTCCATTCTGTAGTAGTTCTATGGCTGGAAGTCATTTCTCTCCTTCACTCTTTTCCCTCCTACTCAGAACAGTGACACACAGAGGCATTTGCCTCATGTGAGCGTCAGATGACAGTGTATTCATGCCTGGGCTGGAGGGGGTCTTTGTCTCTAACATCTTCCTCTTCATTAAGGGATGGTAAATACAAATGGGTACCAGTATCTATGACTGAGCAGCTGGCAGGGGAGTGTCCCCACCCTTCTCACTCCCCACCTCCACCCCAGGCAGCAAAGAAACTCAAGGCCTCATAATGAGGTAGTGGTTAGAGACTGGGATCTTTCAGCAACATGAATGTGTGGGTATCACAGGTATGTCACTTGGAGCTAATTAATTTGAGGCATTTCTTCTCTTTTATTCCATATATTAAAATATTTTAAAAGAGATTCATGTATAGGAATTCTGTACCAGTGGGATCCAGAAATAGTTATCAGGTGCATAAAAATGTATTTGTGGAGTACAGATGCAGGTGGAAGTATCAAGGGAAAGGAAGACTGTTGGCCAACTTGGCCAGTTTCCCCTAGACCTTCCTAGTCTTGATCTCCAGGTGATTTTCATCCTCCCAGCCTAGACTAGTGGCATGCCTGGTTGTTCAAAGGGGTATCTCCACCCCAACTCTATCCATTCATTTTTGCATAATGGAATTCCAAGGATTATCCACAGAAACCCAAGTGAGCAATGGCAATATGATAGGATTTCAAAGGAATCATCCAATCATGGTGAACTGGAAAAAAAAAATCCAAAGATCTTCAGAGGAATCTGAGACTTTCTGAGGAGTTCAGTGCAAACAAACCATCTGACTGAGAGAGACTTTGATGCTGAAAGGGTTCTCTAGCTAGGTTTTGGATTTAGCTGCCTGCAGTGGGGGGTCAGCAAAGAGGTTAGAATGAAAACAAACTGCAACCACTGCAATTCAGGGTAGACGTGAGCAGAGAGAGCAGAGGAGAAAGCAGTAGAGTACCCTGTGCAGGGAGCAGGGAGCTCCCAGCCCCTACTATCTACCAAGGACATCAATGGTGGGGGGGAGGGGGGGAAGCAAACAGGAGTATGGGAAGGCAAAGAAGGTTCAAGCACTGGGATCAGAGGGGGCGCTGATTGGCTTGGTTGTTCTTTTGCAGCCACGTGCATCCTCTTAGTACAGATAAATGTCCTCCATGTCTTCCCTCTCCTGTTAGCGGCATGATGTCTCATGGGAAAGTTTTCTGTTGGGGGTATGCATGATAGTGGCAATGAATCTTTCTCATCACTTACCTTCTGTCTTTTGGTTGTCACGTAAAGACCTATACCTGTAGGGGCTCACTACTGAATGTGTCCTCATCCATAGATTAGGTCTGCCTTGGGAAGGTGGGCACTTCCCACTGCCCACTGTTTGCCATGTATATCTCTTGCCTGATCTCCAGACTCCCTAGAGAAAATGAGAGGAAAGAGCAGCAGAGGATCAAGCAGGAAAGGGGGGAAGAGGAGAGGAGTCTCTTGCTTGAGCCCCCATGGGAGTATGAAGTGGAGAGGTGGGAGCCACCCACATGACTGATGTCTGGTCTGCAGCCTTTGGGGGGAGGAGGAGAAGCTCTATTCCATTGAAGAAGTCTCCTGCTGCTGAAATGTGGCAAGACAGTGCCATTGCATCAAATTTCCAATTTGGTCTCCTGCCTTGAGGAAGGAGTATCACTGCTCCTTTTGCTTTGTGTTCTTGTCCCCTTACCAGAACTACCCAAGGTTCTGAAAGACTCCACATTTAGCTCATGATACTATAGACTTAGAAAATCTCTCTATTTTTTTTCAATTATTGATTAATGGACACCAACCTTGTCATGCCCTCCACATGCCAGTGATTCTGAGCCCCTGTGGGTCATCATCAAAGGCCCATTTCCTATTGCCCTCCCAATTTTTTATTCCCATCCTACATCAAACTACATCCCCTGGAAGCCCCAAACAAATGCTAAGCACTCCTCCCACTGTGCCATCTCAATGCCCGGATTCATTGGCAGCAAACTTGCTTCCATCTTATTCCCCCCTTTCCTACATGTGTAGTCCATATCAAACTGCTTGCCATCCTGGGGAGGAAGGAGGGGAGGGAAGGAGAAAAAAAGCCTTTGGACCACAAAACCTCATAAAAGTAAATGTTGAACACTGAAAACCAGAATTCCTTTCCCATTCCCCCCATCTTCTGATGTGCCCACCCACCTGAGGTTTGGCTCCCTCCTGATGATATGGCCTTCCAAAACTGACTGCAATTTCACTCCTTCACTTTCACTCATTGGCTGATGTGAGGGGGCTGGAATGCTCCTTGTTCCCCATTGCCACTTTCAGGTTTGCCCCCTCCCTCCATCACCTCAGCTGGGGAAGATGGAGACAGTGCCATAAGATGCTTTGTAAGGGAAACGTGGTTTGAAAAAACTGTTTGAATGAGTGGGATGGTGACCCTATGAGGGAATTATAAAAGTATTGCCTTTGCAACAGTGATGGCTCAGTTGATATGATGCAACATATCTCTGGACAGCTAGTTGGTACAGTGGCCAGGCATGGCACAAGGATAACTCATGTTCCTGAATTCAAATTTGGCCTCAGTCATTTACCAGCCATGTGATCCTGGGCTAGTCACTTAGTTTTGTTTGCCTCAGTTTCCTCATCTGTAAAATGAACTAGAGAAGGAAATGGCAAACCACCACAAATCTTTGCCAACTAAATCCTAAATGGAACCACAAAGAGTGGGACATGACTGAAAAAAAAAAACAGCATTAATTTGTAGTAGACCAGTCAGCAATGCTTCATGATATTCTCCATGTATGTTCAGTCACACATGAATGTGGTTAAAGCAGCAAATGATGGGATTTATTCAAGGGAGGAGTTTTCCAAGACTTTACAGGTGAAAAGATAAGGGGGTAAGGAATCAGAGGGCAAAGGTGATCTCACAGTTCAAATGACTCACCTAGGAGTCAACATTGAAAAGAACAAAAGACAGTGCTGGGGGGTGGGTGGCCTATGTAATAACTCCATCTTGTCCATCAACTAATCCATCAACAAATACATGTCGAACACCTGCTATTTTAGAGCGATTCAGAACATTAAAAACAAGAATTCTATCTGTGCCTTTGCATCTTCAAACACAAACGCACAGATGGAATTCGAGGAGAATCGCCTTTCTGTTTAACTCTTTACTGAACAACACTCTTGCTTCAGATCTCTTGATAAGGAGTCACAGGGACACATACATGCACACACACACACACACACATATATACATATACATAAATGTAAATATTCATTTCTTCATTTCAACTTTTCAACGGATCTGTGACCTCATCAGTATGAGCAGTCTCTCTGCTGGTGAAAATCACAACCCCTCCACAGCTCCGCATCCCCTTCAATTCTTATTGAATTCACATCATTCCACAAAACATTTATAAAGAATGCAATCCAGTGCCACTAGAGACCTTCTTCTGCTTCCTTAAATGTTTTGTGGATATCAATGCGGTATTATCTAGCTGTGAATCCTGGACACATACCACGGGATCTCAGAGTTGGAAAGGTCCCCAAGGGGCCATCTTGTCTAACTCACACTAAGCAGGAAGCTCCTCTACAACATACCAAAGAAAGAAGTGGTCATTCAGCTTTCCCTGGAGCAACTCCAGCATAGTGTCTGGTATGTACTAGGTGCCTAATAAATTCTTGTTTGAATGGGTGTATTTTTGTACCCACTGTACTTGTTCCCAAAGTAGCTCATTCAGCTCCCTAGACAGCTGCAATAGTCAGGAGGGCCTTTGTTCTGTCCAGTCTAAATGGGCCTCTGTGCTGCATTTACCAGTGGTTCCCAGTTCTGCCCTCAAAGACCAAGAAAATCAATCATTTGCACAGCCAACCTAAAGCTACTCCTCCCTCATTTTCCCCATCTGTAAAAAGAAGGACATGGACTCAAAGCAGTCAAAAGTCCTTGCCATTCTCTATAGGCCCTGAGAGAGGAAAAGACTTGTTTGAAGTTACCAATCCAAACTCCCAAGGTGAAAATTTTGAAGGGAACAGTACTATTTTTGTAGATTTATCCCACATAGGCAGAGGTTTGGCTGGTTGCTTTAACACAATGTGTAGAACCATGTGTTCAGTAATCCCATTAATTCTCAACTTGGATTCAAAGAAGCAGAGAGTGACTTGATGAGGCCACTGGCTATGGCTTTGTTGAGCCTTGTCTCTGCAGGAACTGAGATTGCTGAGGGCTTGCCTGGACTGAAGATAAAAGAAGGCCCTTTCCTTGGGTATTCAATGCTGAACTTAACCTTGTAACTTAAGGGTGGATGGCCTTTTGTGCTCTCCTGCCCCTTTTGAGATTCAGGGGTGGGAAGTCTTTGAGTGATTGACCAAATGAATGTACTTTGTTTATGGTTGGAGACTAATCTCCACTGGGGAAGAGACTTTTGACTGACTAAATGAATGTACTGTCTAGGGGTGGAGTAGCACCTGGATTGAATTGAGAACTTACTTGCTAAAGGATCAAGTTACACTGTATTTTGACTTCCTCTGTTCTGTGAATGTTTGCTGAATAAATGGGGTTTACTATGCTGGTAGTCCAAACCTTGGAAGTTGCCTTTGCTTGGCATTACAGTTGTGTCTGTCATTGTGTACAGAGTTCTCCTGGTTCTGCACTTCTCACTCAGCATCAGTTTGTATAAGTCTCTTCAGGTAAATATGAAGTCCGTCTGCTCTTCATTTCTACTTTTTAATTTTTTTTTATTAATTAATTTATTTTCTTATTTATATCATTCATTTCTACAAGATTTTGAGTTACATATTTTCTCCCTATCTTTCCCCCACCCACCACCCCAAAAAAGCTATCCCACTGTATAACCCCTCCCCAAGTCTGCTCTCTGCTATGTCCTCCCACATCACCCCTCTGCTTTCCAGTAGGGAAAGATGGATCTTCCTACCACAATGCCTGTATATCTTAATTCCCAGTTGCATGTACTTAATAATAATAATAATAATAATAATAATAATAATAATAATAATTTACATTTATATTTTTTAACATTTGATTATATAACTTTAAATTCTAGATTCTTTCCCTTCCTCCCTCATCACCCACCGCCACTAGAAAGAAAGGCAATTCAATACAGGCTATACATATGTACTTACAAAGACCATATCCACAATGGACATATTGTGAGAGACTGATTATATGTTCCTCTTTTCTATTGCGCAACCCTCCCTTGTTCTGTTCTCTACCATGTCCCTGTCCCTTTACAGAAGTGTGTGCTTCCACAACCCTCACCTCACCTTCCCCTTCCCTCCATCATCCCACCCTTCATCCCCATCCTCCATACTCTCCTATGTGGCAATATACACAGTTTATAGTGTATGTCATTCCCTCCCTAAGTGAAATTCAATGAGAGTAAGGTTCACTCGTTCCCTTTTGCCTTCCTGTTCTTCCCCTCCATTGAAACAGTTATCACTTGCCTCTTCTATATGAGATGATTAACCCCATTCTGTCTCTCCCTATCTCCACTCATTCTAAACCTTTCCCACCTCAGAATTTCATCTTTTAAAGTATTGTCCTTTCCTATTCAATTGATCCTGTGCCCTCTATGTACTCATATGTACACATACTCAGATATGTATTCATACGCATATGTATACCTTCCTATATAAACATATGTGTATGTATACATATATATACATTTGTATTCCCTTCACCTATCCTCATACTGAGAAAAGTTTCATAACTTACAATTATTGTTTTTCCATGCTGGCATGTAAATAGCTCAACTTTGATAAGATCCTTATGATTTCTTTGACATGTTTACCTTCTCATGCTTCTTGTATTTGAGTGTCAAATTTTCATTTCTGTTTTTTTGAGCAAGAATGCTTGAAAGTCCTCTATCTCATTGAATTACCATATTTTGTCCTGGAACATTATACTCAGTTTGGCTGGGTAGGTGATTCTTGGTTTTAATCCTAGCTCTCTTGATCTCCAGAATATCATATTCCAGGCCCTTCGATTCGTTAATGTAGAAGCTGCTAGATTCTGGGTTATGCTGATTGTGTTTCCACATTATTCAAACTGTTTCCTCTTGGCAGCTTGTAATATTTTCTCCTTCATCTGGGGACTCAGGAACCTGGCTATAACATTCCTATGAGTTTTCTTTTTGGGATCTTTTTCAGGAGGTGATTGGTGAATTCTTTCAAGTTCTATTTTGCCCTCTGGTTCTAAAATATCAGGGAAATTTTCTTTGAGAATTTCTTGAAGGATGCTTTCTAAGTTCTTTTTTTGATCATGGCTGTCAGGTAGTCCAATAATTTTTAAATTGTCTCTCCTGGATCTGTTTTCCAGGTCAGTGGTTTTTTCATGGAGATATTTCACATTGCCTTCTACTTTTTCATTTGTTTGGATCTGTTTAATAGTATCTTGATTTTTCATAAAGTCATTTGCTTCCATTTACTCCACTCTAATTATGAAGGAATTATTCTCTTCAGAAACCTTTTGAGATTCTTTTTCCAGCTGGCAAATTCGAATTTGTAAGGCATTCTTCTCTTCACTGGTTTTTTGGGCCTCTTTTGCCATTTGAGTTAATCTATTTTTTAAGGTGTTATTTTCTTCAGTCAGGCTGTTGACTCTCTTTTCATGATTTTTTTGCATCATTCTCATTTCTCTTCCCAAATTTTCCTCCACTTCTCTTACTTAGTTTTCAAAATCTTTCTTAAGCTCCTCTATGGCTTGTAATCAGTCTATATTTTTCTTGGAAGCTTTTGGTGTGGGAGCTGATTGTGTTGTCTTCTTCCCATTCCATGCTTTGGTCCTTTTTGTCCCCCAAAAAGCAATTTAAAGTTAGATTGCTGTTCTTACTTTGCTTCCTTTGCCTGCTCATATGGCCAGATAATTACTTGACTTTTGGGCTCAGGAGAACTTTGCCTCCAGAGGCTTGTGCTTTGTCCCTTATTGCTGAGGTTTTCACAGCTGCCAGAGCTATTTGGGGGCCGCTGTCTCTGCAGCCCCTACCAGATTTGGCTCACTGGTCACTCTTCTCAGCACCACCACCCAAGACCCCAATCCTGATTCAGGCAGGTTCAGGCAAGAACACAGCCTCCAAATGATCTCTTGGCCCCCCTGGAATCTGCAGGCTGGGAGTTCTGAAGCAGTCACATGGACATGGCTACAGGGCTGCCACTTCTGCTGCTTTTGTTGCCTAGGGGCAGATAGCTGGATCTGCTTCTGTCCCCCAAATTTAGCCATGTTCTTCTGACCTTTCACTTTTCCTTTTCTCTTATGGGTTTGTAATTCTGGAAACTGCCACAGCTGGTGATGATCCACTCTCCTGAAAGCTCCAGCCATGGCTTGCCCTGGATGTCCTGGGGCTACAGTCACAATTTCTTATTGGGCTGGTTTTGGCTCTCAGTGCCTTTCCATGAACCCTTCCCATCAGCCTACTCGGCCTGCCTTCAGTGGGAGCCTTGTTTCTCTGTCATTTTATGAGTTCTGGAGTGCTAAAATTTCTTTAGAGTCATATTTTAGAGGTATTTGAGGTGGTTATGGGGGGAGCTCATGGAGTTCTCCTGCTTCTACACCTTCTTCTTGACTCCCTATGCAATAACATTAAATGGGATTTCTCTATCTCTTGCTGTTGGATTTTGTTAGAAATATATAGGAATGCTGAGGATCTTTGTGAGTTTATGTTATTTTATTTTTGATGAAAACAGATGATCCTTAATTATTTTGCAAACAGCTAATAAATACCACCTAAGCACCTAGAAGTTCAAGAATTATTAAAGGGAATCATGAAAAATCTTACAGTTCTATCAATAAACTACTATTCATATGACCAGTAATTTTACATTTTTATGGGTTTATTTTATATCCTGCAACTTCATCAAATTTGTCTCAAGTAGGATTTTTTTTTGCTTCATTATCTAGGATTTTGTATGTATATCATCATATCATCTGTAAAGAGTGATAGCTTAGTCTCTTCTTTGCCTAATTTGATTCCTTCAATTTCTTTTTTTTTTCTAATTGCTACTGCTAACATTTCTAGTATCACATTGAATAAGAGGGGTGATAGTGGACATCCTTGTTTCACCCCTGATGTTACTGGAAATGCTTCTAGCTTATTCCCATTACATATAATTCTTGTTGAGGGCTTTAAATAGAAGTTACCGGTTATTTTAGGGAAGATTCCATTTATTCCTATATTTTCTAGTGTTTTTAATAGGAATGGATGTTGTATTTTGTCAAAAGCTTTTGCTGAATCTATTGAGATAATCATATGGTTTCTGCTAAGTTTTATTGTTTATACGATCAATTATACTGATGGTTTTTCTAATATTGAACCACTCTTGCATTTCCGGGATAAATCCTACCTGAACAAAGTGTATTATTCTTGTGATAAGTTCCTGTAGTCTTTTTGCTAATATTTTATTTAAAATTTCTGCATCTATATTTATGAAGAAAATTGGTCTATAATTTTATTTCTCCATTCTCGTATATCTTGCTTTAGGTATCAGTACCATATTTGTGTCATAAAAAGAATTTGGTAGTAATCCTTCTTCATTGATTTTCCCAAGTAGTTTGTAGAGTATTGGAATCAATTGTTCTTTAACTGTTTGATAGAATTTGATAGTAAATCAATCTGGACCTGGAGATTTTTTCCTAGGGTGTTTCCTGATAGCTTGTTCAATTCCCTTCTCTGAGATGAGGTTATTTAAGTAATTTGCTTCCTCTTCAGTTAATCTGGGCAATTTATATTTTTGTAAATATTCATCCATTTCACTAAGATTGATTCATATGCATACAATTGAGTAAAATAATTCCTAATTACTGTTTTAATTTCCTCCTCTTTGGAGGTAGATTCACTCTTTCCATTATTGATACTCTTAATTTGTTTTTCTTCTTCCTTTTCTTTTTTAACCATTGTGGCTAAAGTTCTTTCAATTTTATTGTTTTTTTTTATAAAACCAGCTCTTAGTTTTATTTGTTCAATAGTTTTCTTGAATTCAATTTTTAAATGAATGTTCTGTTTCTTTTTAGTTTAAAACATTCATTTCCACAAGATTTTGAGTTACAAATTTTCTCCCCTATACAGCACCCCAAAAGAGCAATCCCACTGAATACCCTCTACCCCAAACTGCTCTCTCCTATATCCTCCTCCATACCCACTCTGAATTTCCAGTAGGGTCTGTATATCTTATTTCCCAGTTGCATGTAAAAGAGAATAATAATGATACCAATAATAATATTAATAATGAGGATGATGATGATAAATTTTTAAACATTTGATTTTAAAACTTTGAATTACAGATTCTTTCCCTTCTTCCCTTGTCACCCACCCTTACTGGGAAGATAAGCAATTCAATATAGGTTGTACATTTGTAGTTGCACAAAACATTTGCATAGTAGATATATCGTGAAAGACTGACTATATTTCCCTCCATCCTATCCTGCCCCCCACTTGTTCTATTTTCTACTTTGACTGTCCCTTTTCAAAAGTGTGTTATTCTAACTACCCCCCTCCCTCAAATCTGCCCTCGCTTCTATCATCACCCCTCTTATTCCCTTTCCCCCTACTTTCCTGTAGGGTATGATACCCAATTTAGTTTGCATGCTATTCCCTTCTTGAGCCAAATTCAACGAGAATAAGGTTGATCCATTCTCTTTTGTCTTCCTGTTCTTCCCCTCCATTGTCACAGTTTTCCCTTGCCTCCTTTATATTATATAATTTACTCCATTCTGTCTCTCACTTTCTCCTCTCATATTCCATTCTCATCTCTTAACTTTGTTTTTAAAATATTATTCCTTCCTATTCAAATGATCCTGTGCCCTCTGTCTATGTATACCTCTACACATGTATACACATACTCAAATATGTATTCATACACACATATACCCTCCTATACATATACATATATACATATACATATACATATACACACACACGCACACACGCACACACACACACACACAAACACACACACACACACACACACACACACACAAACACACACACACACACACACACACACACATATATATATATATATATATATATATATATATATATATATATATATACATATATATATGCATATACATTTATATTCCCTTCAACTATCCTCATACAAACAAAAGTTTCATAAGTTACAATTATCATTTTTCCATGTAGGTATGTACATGGTTCAACTTTAAAAAGTTCTTTACGATTTCTTTTCCCAGTTTACCTTCCCATGCTTCTTCTTTTTCTTGTATTTGAATGTCAAATTTTCTATTCAAGTCTCTTTTTTTCTTCAAGAATGCTTGAAAGTCCTCTCTTTCATTGAATGACCATGTTTTCCCCTGAAACATTATACTCAGTTTTGCTGGGTAGGTGATTTTGCTTTTAATCTCAGCTCTTTGACCTCCAGAATATCATATTCCAAGCCCTTCAATCCTTCAGTATAGAAACTACTAGATCTTATGTTATCCTTATTATGTTTCCACAATATTTGAATTTTTTTCTTCTTGGCTGCTTATAATATTTTCTCCTTGATCTGGGAACTCTGGAACCTTGCTATAATATTCCTAGGAATTTTCTTTTGGGGATTTTTTTCAAGAGGTGATTGGTGAATTGTTTCAATTTCTAATTTGCCCTGTGGTTCTAAAATATCATGGCAATTTTCCTTGAGAATTTCTTGAAGGATGATTTCTAGGTTCTTTTTTTGATCATGGATTTCAGGTAATGCAATAATTTTAAAATTATCTCTCCTGGATCTATTTTATAGGGCAGTTGTTTTTCCAATGAGATATTTCACATTGCCTTATTTTTTTTTTCATTTGTTTGGATCTGTTGAATGGTATCTTGATTTCCCATAGTCATTAGCTTCCACTCTAATTCTGAAAGAATGATTCTCTTCAGTGAGCTTTTGAAATTCTTTTTTTCCATGTGGCAAATTCAGCTTTTTAAGCATTCTTCTCCTCCTTTTCTTTTTGAGCCTTTTTTTTTGCCATTCAGGTTAGTCTATTTTTTAAGTTGTTATTTTCTTCAGTCAGGTTGTTGACTCTCTTTTCATGATTTTTTTGCATCATTCTCATTTCTTTTCCCAAATTTTCCTTCACTTCTCTTACTTGATTTTCAAAATTGTTCTTGAACTCCTCCATGGCCTGTAACCTGTTTATACTGTTCTTGGAAGCTTTTGGTTCAGGAGTTCTCACTTCATTGTATTCCTCCCATTCCATGCTTTGATCCTTTTTGTCCCCCAAAATGGTATCTAAAGTTTGATTTCTGTGTTTGCTTTTCTTGCTCATATTGCTACTCAGTTGTTTGACTTTTGACCTCTTTGCCACAGTAGAACTCTGCTTCCAGAGAGGAGAGCTTCATCCCAAATTGCTGGGGTTTTCCCAGCTTCCACAGCTATTAATTGTGTGCCCTCTCTGCTTCCCCCACAAGCTCTGGCTCACTGGTCAAACACCTCAGGACCACCACCCAAGACCGTGAACCAGATTCATGCAGGTTAAAGCAAGAGCAATTACCCTGTGAATGGTCGTTTGGTCCCCCTATGATATGCAGGCCAGGAGCGCTGAAACAGTCACGTGGAGGCAGTTGAATGGCTGCAGCACCTCCTCTGTTAATCACTTTCTCACCATGGATGCAATGGATGGACCACAGTCCTGGGCCTCCTTTTCCCACTGACCTTTTACTTTTACTTTGCCATTCATGGATTGAAAATTCTGGAAACCACTATAGCTCGTGGTGATGCACTCTCCCAAAGTTTGCTTCATGCACTGATGGTTGGGCCGCCCTGGGGCAAAAACTGTGGGCTTACATGGGGCTGCATTCAGCTCCATGCATGCTGTGATTGACCCTTCCTGTCCACCTGCCAGTCTGCCTTCAGTTGGAGATTTGTTTCTTTCAGTCATTTTGTGTTTTTTGTAGCTCTAAAATTTGTTTAGTCGTATTTTATAGGTATTCGAGGTGATTATTGGGGGAGCTGCAGGAGTTTTCCTGCTTCTATGCCGCCATCTTGGATCCACCCCTCTTAGATTCAATTTTATTAATCTCTCCTTTGGTTTTCATTATTTCTAATTTACTATTTAATTGGGGATTTTCAACTTGTTCTTTTTCTAGCTTTTTCAGTTGCATGACCTGTTTATTGACCTCCATTTTCTCGATTTTATTTATGTATGCATTCAGGGATATAAAACTTCCTCTAAGACCTGCTTTTGCTGCATCCCACCAGTTTTGGTGTGTTGTCTCATTATTGTCATTCTCTTGAACGAAGTTACTGCTTGTTTCTATAATTTCTTGTTTGATGCACTCATTCTTTAGGATTAAGTTATTTAGTCTCCAATTAGTTTTTAGTCTATCCCTCTATTGGCCTTTATTACATATGATTTTTATTGCATCATTATCTGATAAGGATGCATTTAATATTTCTGCCTTTCCACACTGAATTGTGAGGATTTTATGACCTAGTACATGGTCAATTTTTTGTGTATGTGCCATGTACCACTGAGAAGAAAGTATATTTCTTTTTATCCCCATTCAGTTTTCTCCAGAGGTCTACCATACCTATCTTCTCTTCTTTAAGATTCTATTTACCTCTTTAACTTCTTGCTTATTTTGAGGTTAGATTTGTTAAGTTCAGAGACGGGGAAGACTGAGGTCCCCCACTAGTACAGTTTTGCTATCTATTTCTTCCTCTAACTCCCTTAACTTCTCCTCTAGGAATTTGGATGCTGTACTTCTCAGTGCATAAATGCTTACTAATGATGTTACTTAATTTTCAGTGGTGTCTTTTAACAGGATATTGTTTCCTTCTTTATCTCTTTTAATTAGATCTATTTTTGTTTGTGCTTTGTCTGAGATAAGGATTACTACCCCTGCCTTTTTTTTTTTTACTTTGGTTGAAGCATAATATATTTTACTCCAGCCTTTTACCTTTAGCCTGTGTATATCCCCGTTTCAGATGTGTTTCTTGTAGACAACATATTGTAGGATTATGGCTTTTAATCCATTCTGCTATCTACCTCTGTTTTATGGGAGAGTTTATCTCATTCATATTCACAGTTATGATTAGTATCTGTGTCTTTCCCTCCATGCTCTTCCTTCCCCTGTTTATGATTTTATTTTCCCCTTCTCTCTTCTCCTGCTTAAGAGTTTTCCTTTTAACCACCACCTCCCTCAGTATTCCCTCCTTATCAGCCCTCTCCCTTTTCCTACCCTTCTCCCTTATGACTTCTTCCCTGTCTTCTATCCACTCCTCTTTTTCTTACCCTTTCCCCTTATTACTGCCTGTAGGGTACAATTTTTATGCTTAATGTAGTATGTTCTTTCTTCCTTGAACCAAGATTGATAAGAATAGATCTCATGCAATGTTCTTCTCCCTCCCTTATTTCCCTCTGTTATGACAGGTTTTATATCTCTTCTCAATAGAGTCCTATGTTTAACTGATTATATTAATTCCTCCTTTCACCAGGACTAATGAAGGTGAAGTTCCTATACTGTTCATCTCTCTTCCTTCTTCCCCTCTACTATAATATGTTTTTATGACTTTTTGTGTGGCATATTTACCCTTTTCTCCTTCATTCTTTCCCCTTCTTCCATTGTGGTCCCTTTGCCCCTCTTAATAAAGTTTTTATAATCATTTTGTTCAGGTTGTACCCACCCCCTCTATTTATCTATATCCCTTTTAAATGTTGCAATAAGTGTTTAATTCTCAGTATTACCAGGTATCGGCTTCCCATATAGGGATGTAAACAGTTTGCTCTTATTAAATAACAAGTTGTGTGTTTGTTTGCATGCATGCATGTGTGTGTGTGTGTGTGTGTGTGTGTGTTTTCCCTATTCACCTTTCTATGTCTCTCTTGAGTCTTGCAGTTGGAGACTGAATTTTCCATTGAGCTCTGGCTTTCTCATTAGGAAGGTCTGGAAGTCCCTCATATCACTGAATGTCCATCTCCTTGCCTGAAAGATTATGCTCAGTTTCACTGGATAGCTGATCTTTGGTTGTAACCCGAGCTCTTTTGCCTTAAGAAATATTCCAATCCCTCAAGTATTTTAATGTGGAATCTGCCAGATCCTCTGTGTTTCTCACTATAGTTCCGCAGTATTTGAACTGTTTCTTTCTGGCTTCTTGCAGTATTTTCTCCTTTACCTGATAATTTTTTTTATTATTTTATTTATTGTTTATTTATTTATCTATCTGTTTGTTTATTTGTTTATTTATTTATTCATTATATTATTTATTATTATTTATTATTTTAATTCTCCTTTACCTGGAATTTAGCTACAACATTTTGTGGACTTTGCAATTTATGATCCCTTTCATGAGGTGTCTGGTGGATTCTCTTGATTTCTATTTTGCCCTTTGGTTCTAGGATCTCAGGGCAGTTTTCATGGATGAGCTCTTGGAAGATGTTGCCCAGGCTCTCTTTTTCATCATAATTTTCTGGTAGACTAATAATTCTCAGATTATCTTTACTGTATCTGTTTTCCAGGTCAGTTATTTTTCCATTGAGATATTTTACCTCTTTTTCTAATTTTTTTCATTCCTGATGTTTTGTTTGACTGATTCTTGGTACCTCATAGAGTCATTAGCTTCAGGTTGCTTGGTTCTAATTTTTAGTGAATTGTTTTCTTCAGTTTTTGAAGCTTCTTTTTCGTATATTTTTTCATTTCAAATTTTTTTAAGGAGCTGTTTTCTTTTTTTTTTTTTAATGACTTGTTTATTTACTTTTAGTTTACAGGATTCAGTTTCACAATCCCTTGAGTTTCAGATTTTCTCCCCTCCTGCCCTTCCCCCCCCCCCACCATGGTGGCGTGCAATCATGTATGGGATCTGCAAATACTTTCACATTGTACAATAGTTTGGTTATATAGAAGAGTTGTAACCTATGAGTGATCACTGGGGAAAAAAAAAAAAGCAAAACCAAGGGGAGCTGTTTTCTTAACTATAATGTTTTTCTAATTTTACAATTTTGATTTTTAAAACAATTATTCTTTTTATCTTATACCTCTCTAATTTGCTTCTGAAATTCCTTCTTGAGCTCTTCAAAGAATACTTTCTGTGCTTGAGATTATTTCATATTCCCTGTTGAGGCTTCAACTGTCGGTGTGGAACCAGTACTGTCAGTTTGGTTCCTTCCTCTCTCAATAATAGGATTCTAGAGTGTTTGTCTTTGCAATATGTTTTTTTCCCATTTTGAGACAGAGCCTTATCCACACCCTTCCTCTAGTACTCCCAAGATTTCACTATTTTAAAGTTTTGCTCTGGGGCAATAATTTCTGTCTTTTCAAGATTGAGGTGGGGGGAGGGGGTTGGAGCAGCCAGGGTTTACTCTGCCATCCTGGTCCCTGGAAGTTCAGATTGGTGTGTTTTAAATTTCCAGGCAGTGGGTTGATAATCCCAGGAGTACCTGCTGACACTGCTATGGGCCCTGCATTTGTCTCTTACCCTGCTACAAGAGATCTGAGCCCTGGGATGATAGGCCTGGGAACGGCCCTTGCAGTTGGAGGATCAACTTGCCACCATGCTGCTCTGCTCTCTGCCATGTGTGCTGCAAAAACATTTTTTTTTCTTTTTAGGAGTAGTAGGACAATTGGGGTTAAGTCACTTGCCCATTGTCACATGGCTAGTTTTTGTGCTAAGTGTCTGATGCTGGATTCAAACTAAGGTCCTCCTGATTCCAGGGCCCGTGTTCTATTCACTGGGCCATGTAGCTACCCCAGGAGCTCACATCTTAATGAAAGAGAAAATTACATCCCCAAATAGTGATAGCATAAATATAAAGTGAATCAAAGTACTTACCCAAAGTGGTGGACTGTAAAGTTGTCACTAACAATTGGGTGGAATCAGAAAAGGCCTAATGAACAATGTTGTGCAGAGCTGCATCTTCAACACAGGAGTGACCTTGTCCTTTGAGGCAAAGGTAAGGAGGGAGGGCCTTCCACACCAAGTGCAAAGTCAGGGAGATGGGACTTGGAGTACCGGGAGGGGAGAACAGAAAGAAAACATGTTTGGCTGCATCACCAAATGTGAGGTCTGAAAGATGGTTCTGAGTTATACAGGAAATGTGCTACCCCATACTTTGATCAAATCTAGGAAAACGCTATCACACCCATGGTCTAGACCTACTATTTTAGTGATTCTATCAAAAAAGAAAACGCAGTTACTCTGGAATGATTTGTTGCTGATAAAACCCTGCTGGTTCTTGGTAATTGCCACTTCCGTTTCTAATTATTCACTGACCAATTCCTTAATGAACTATTTTAAAATTTCCCCAGGAATCAAAGTCAAACTCATTGGCCTATCATAATAAAATGTTGAAATCTCAAACTATTTCTTCTCAGGGGAAAGTCAGTAGAGAGGCCAAAGCTCTGGACATAGAATTAGCTAAAAAAAAAAAAAAGAAAAACCAAACATGTTCAATTATTCCTTTCCCATGTAAGTATCTTTGTGCCCTTGGCCAAATCACTTGCTTTTTTAGCCTGTAGTAACCACCTTGATAGGATTGTTCTGAAATGCAAGTGAGATAAGAGATACAAAACACCTTGCAAAGCTCCCAGGGCCATAGGACACCTCAGACCCTGATTATGAAGAGTAAGACCATGATCAACTGGAGAAAAATTGAGAAACTTATTTTTCTTTTTGTTTTCTATTTGCTAGTACCAGGGGCTACTGATGAAGTGGTTAAGCTGAGAATTTCCTCCTTTTCTGGGTGTCCTTACCTTAAGGTCTGGCTTACAAGCCTGACAATTCCACTTACTACTTGTGGTACCATAGACAATTGACAACTTAAAATATATATATATATGTTTATTTACTTTTGATTTACAAGATTCAGTTACACAATCACTTTAAACTTTCTCCTCCTCCCTCTCCCCCTCTCCATGGCACCATGCAATCAAATATGAGATCTACAAATACTTTCACATTAAACATTAGTCAGGTTTTAAAGAAGGATTATAACCAAGGGGGTGACCAATGAGAAAAGGGAAAAAAAAAAAAACAAGAAAAGCAGAGAAAGCAAGTAGTTTGCTTTAATATGCATTCAGACTCTGTAGTTGTTTCTCTGGATGTAGATTTCTTTTTCCATAATGAGTCTTTTGGAGTTGTCTTATAACCTTGTATTGCCGAAAGGAGCCCAGTCTATCAAAGTTAGTCATCATACATGTGATGTGTCTGTGATTGCGTAGAAATTTCTCCTGGTTCTGCTCTTCTCATTTAACATCAGTTTATATAAGTCTCTCTAGGTTATTATGGAGTCTGTCTGCTCCTCATTTCTTATAGCACAGTAGTATTCCATTACATTCATATACCACAACTTGTTTAGCCATTGCCCAATTGATGGGTATCCCCTTGATTTCCAATTCTTTGTACCACAAAACAAGCTGCTATAAATATTTTGGTATATATGGTTTTTCTCCCACTTCTATGATCTCTTTGGGTTACAGTCCTAGAAGTGGTATGGCTGGGTCAAAGGGTCTGCACATTTTTATAGCTCTTTGAGCATAGTTCCAAATTGTTCTCCATAATGGTTGAATCAGATCACAAATCCACCAACAATGCATTAGTGTTCTTATTTTCCCATATCCTCTCCAGCATTTATCTTTTTGTTTTGTTTTGTTTTGTCATCTTAGTCAATCTGACCAGTGAGATGTGGTACCTCAGAGTTATTTTGATTTGCATTTCTCGAATCAATAGTGATTTAGAGCATTTTTTCATATGCTCATAGATATCTTTAATTTCTTCCCCTGAAAACTGCCTGTTTATATCCTTTGACCACTTATCATTTGCAAATGACTTGTATTCTTATAGATTTCACTCAATTCTCTGCATATTTTAGAAATGAGGCATTTATCAGAGACACTGGTTGTAAAAATTATTCCCCAATTTTCCATTTCCCTCTAAATCTAGGTTATTGACTTCATTTGGACATAAACGTTAATTTAATGCAATCAAAATTATCCATTTTGCATTTCATAGTGCTCTCTAACTCTTGTTTGGTCATAAAATCTTCCCTTCTCCATATATCTGGCAGGTAAACTATTCCTTGCTTTCCCAGATTGCTTACAGTATCAGCCTTTATACCTAGATCTTGCATCCATTTAAACTTGATTTTGGCATATGGTTTAAGATATTGGTCTATGCCCAGTTTCTGCCATACTATGTTCCCGTTTCCCCAACAGTTTTTGTCAGATAGTGAATTCTTATTCCAAAACCTGAGTTTTTTGGTTTATCAAACAGATCACTATAGTCTTTGATTGTTGTGTCTCTTGTACTCAATCTATTCCACTGAACCATTACTCTACTCCTCAGTCAATTCCAAGTAGTTTTGATGACTGCTATTTTATAATACAGATTAAAATCTGGTATGGCTAGGCTATATTACCTTGCCTTTCTTTTCATTAATTCCCTTCATATTCTGGAACTTTTGTTCTTCCAAATGAATTTTGTGACTATTTTATTTAGCTCTATAAAATATTTTTTGGTCGATTGATTGGTATGGAACTAAATATGTAATTTAATTTAGGTAAAATTGTCATTTTTATATTAGCTCGACTCAGCCATGAGCAACTGATGTGCTTCCAATTAGTTATAATTGACTTAACTTTTGTTAAGTTTGTTACTTCATCTGTAAAAATAGAAGAGTTAGGCCAGATGGTTTTTGAGTTACCTTTTGGTTCTCGATCCTAGGTGCCTCTTCCTTTCATTGAGTCACTGGTACTATTTTGTACATCTTACTTTTAACATTTCAGCTGTTTTCACAGGTCAGGTTTCAATAACTGAAGACAAAATCAGCCAGCCTTCATATTGATAGGAAGTGAATGAAGCTCTAAATCTACCATCTCAAAATCTTGCCACAATGGGAGAGATGACAGCCTCACTGAATGCTGATTTCTTTTTGCAAGGTTGAAAGGAGAAATCTTTATTTGAAAATAGCTTCTGATCCACAAATAGCTCTAAGAAAAGTCACAGGAGTTGGAAATCTAGGGCTTCAGACACTAACCCTCTCAGATCTCAACACCCCCTCATCAATCACTGATAAGGAGCAGCCTTGTAATCTCTAGCTGAGGCCTCACAGAAATAACTCCACTCTCTGGGACTCCAGTAGAGACTGAATTCAGCTCAGCTTCATCCAACAACTAGAAAATGGTGCTAGACTCAGTCTTTCCATTTCACCCAACACAAAGCCTTAGCTCTTATTAGACATTCCTCCTTTCTCTGAAGAATTTCTTGGCAAAAACACCACCTTTGGATATTGTTGCTATTGCTGTTTTGTAACTGAGTGAATAAATGAATGAATGGATGGATGGATGGATAGGTGGGTGGATGGGTGGATGGGTGGGTGGATGGATGGATGGATGGATGGATGGATGGATGAATGGATGGATGGAAGGATGGGTGAATGGGTGGATGGATGGATGGATGGATGGACAGATGGATGGGTAGATGGGTGGATGGATGGGTGGGTGGATGGACCATTACCCTGTAAACAGTAGGAAATGTGTTCCTTTCTGTTCATGCATGCAGTCATTTGCATGTTATTGATATTCAGTCCTCCCTGAGTTTCCGTGACAGCATGGGCCACAGCATGCCAGGTCCTTCTGACCTCCACTATCTCTCACAGTTTATCCAAGTTCATGTTCTTTGCTTCTATGACACTATCTGTCCATCTCTTCCTCTACCATCCCCTTTTCCTTTTGCCTTCAATCTTTCCCAACATCAGGGTCTTTTCCAGTGAGTTCCATCTTCTCGTTACATGTCACATACATAGCAGATGTTAAATCAATGATTGGTGAATACTTATTGAATCAATACATGGATAAACATAATCATCTAATTCCAGGCCTGGAATAGATTATCAGGTATAATTCTGACAATTTGTGGTTGGGGAAAAGGATTCCTAAGGAGGCTGAGTAACCTCATAGAGGGACCCAGGGGAGCTCAGAGAATGCTTATTCCAACTCTACTTTCCCAGGTGAGTCCTGTGTCTCTCCTAGAGCTAAGCTACACCTTGCTCGGCGTACTAGAGTGAGCTCTGAGAATCAGGGCTCATGCCATCAATTCAACCCCTCAATTATTTGCTTCCCCTTAATATTGTCCATTGAGAATCATTTAGTCAGTCAGCCTAACATAGTTTTTAGAGAGGAATATTTATTAAGATAGCAGAGTGAAGAACACTTTAAATGAAACCTTCCTTCCAAATCTGTGATTTACTCACCCCCAAGGATACATAGTGTCCATGGGAAAGTGTGTTCAAAAGGAGAGAGCGCATGGGCAAAAGGTTAACTCACATTGCCTGGCTGTCAAATGTTCTACTTGACCATTCATCTGGTGCCGGAACAGATCTCCTTAAATAGAGTGAATCAGTATAATATCTGTCCTTGGCTTGTACCATAGAGACTTCTTTTAGCCAGTGCTGTCTGGGGATCCAGGATCTATCTGGAAAGAGAAATGATGGGAGGACAAAGTTGGGAAGGTTGGAATTCTACTAGCCTCCAGTCTTTTTGAAGTATGCTAAGTCCTTTATCCAAGTCCTAAATGAAAACATTAAATAGCACAAGGTCAAATCAGCATAAGACTTTTGCTAGAGATTAATGAAGAACTATTAACAATCTTTCTTTGAGTTTGGCCATCCAAGCAATTTCTTTTTCTTTTTTTTTTATTTCTACTATTTTATATATCACAGTTACATTTAAAAACAATGACAATTGTTTAAAAAAAATGACTTCCAAATTCTTCCCCACTCTCTCTTCCCTCCCCATCATTGAGAAACAAGCAATTTGATAAAAGTTGTACATCTGCAGTCACACAAAACATATTTACATATTAGTCATGTTATAAAAAAGAGAAAAAAAAGGAAAGGAAAAACCATGTTTTGATCTGCATTCAGATTCCATCAGTTCTTTCTCTAAAGGTGGAGAGTGTAGGACCTTTTTCAGCATAGGACCTTTCAGCATAGAATTTGACTTGGATCGTTGTATTGCTGGAAATAGCTATGACATTCACAATTGATCATCTTTACAATATTGCTATCACTGTGAACAATGTTCTAAATGGTTCTGCTCATTTCACTTTGTGTTAGATCATGTAAGTCTTTCCAGGCTTTTCTGAAAACGTCTTGCTCATCCTTTCTCATAGCACAATAGTATTCCATCATAATCATATATCATAACTTGTTCATCTGTTCCCCAATTGATAGACATCCCTTCAATTTCAAGTCCTTTGCCACCACAAAAAAAGGCTGCTACAAATGTTTATGTACATTTCAATATTTTTCATTTTTTATCTCTTTGGGAAACAGATCTACTAGTGGTATTGCAGTATTGAGAGGGTTATGTATATTTTTATGGCCCTTTGGGCATAGTTCCAAACTGTTCTTCAGAATGGCTGGATCAATCAGTTCACCACTCCACCAACAGTGTATTAGTATCCAAGTTTTCCCATATCATTTCCAACATTTTTCATCCATCCAAGGGTATTCCTCTCTAGTTTGTGACTCCCTATCATCTCCAAAGTATAAGAAGATATTCTATCAGCTTTATCCAAAGCTTTGATAAAATTAAAGTCAATTATATCCAAAGTGTTTTGTGTTTTCCTTATCTATTATGTACTAATCCTTTAAAAGCAGGCAGTGGGGGAGCTGAGATTAGATTGTCTTGACCTGATCTTCTTTTCTTGATGAATTCAGGTTAACTCTTGGAAAAAAGCACTTTCCTTTTCACCAATAGTTTCCATAATGATCTATCCTGGAATTTTCTAGAAGGAAAGTTAAACTCATCAATCTAGAATTTTCAGGCACTATTCTTTTTTTTTTTTAATCTGAACTTTCTTCAATCTGGTGGTAACCTCTCCCAAATCCTGTGCTCTTTGCAATGTCAATGATAGTTTCTCTATAATGATGCTTATTGGGGTAGGGAAACCTCCTCTTTACATTCCAGTCCAAAATTTTGGATTATCTCTAATGTTCCATCCATATGAAACCATAGAAGGTGTCAGGTATCATCTGCACTCACTACAACACACACACACCTATGCCAGACACATTCAACAGAACAAGGTTCTATGGGATTGCTTACGATTTTCAGGTAACTCCCTCCATGAAGATATGGTAGGGGAAGAGGTCCTTCCTCGGGCGGGGGGGGGGCAGATATTAAGCAGTGTATTCTGTAGCACAGAATGAATGCTGAAGTCTGGGACTCCACGCTCTACCCTGTCCCATATCACAGCATAGCATAGATATTAACCTGTTTCAAGACCAAGAGAGGTGAAACCTGTAATGTAGATATATTCCCCACTAAGGTCAGAACTCTATTTGTTCATTCTTCCTCCTCTAGCTGGTGGATGGGCACCAGGAAGGAGAAAGCAGGGAGGGGGGAGAATCAGCATAGATGAAGCATCATGTAAGCAAAAGCTCAATCCAGGGTTCAAATGCTGTTCACATGCAACAATCAGAAAACAAACCAACCTTTAACTAAGAGAGAACAGAAAGATATTTTTCTAAATAATGTAGGAAAACAAGCACTAAGTGAGATTGAGCTAAATCATCATTCAGATGTTTTCCCCAATGCCATAAGAGGGTGCAATGGATTAATGTAGAAGCAACACAATCACCCATGGCACTATGACTATAGAAGCTTTCACTCATCCACTTGTTACTTTTGTCATGGAATTATAGCCTACCCCCTGGAAGCCCATGCCCCAGGCCTGCCACCTCAAACACCTGAAAGACTCATTGGCCAACCCTCCATCTTGAATTTGTTCTCCTGAATGGTGAGGATGAAGCCACACTGCTTCCAAGGAAAATTCATAGACCTGGCAGCTTCATGGCATTACTATTGATTGGCATAATCTCACTTGCTTCCTTATGGGGTCTGCAGATATAATAATGAAACAAGAATGATGAAGGGTCCCACTGGGTACAATAATTTTCTTCATATAATTTCTTTTGTAAGAAGAAGAAATTTTCAATTATTTAAACCTATCAGCAGACTCTGGAGTTAATGCTCTTATCCCAGGATCGTAGAGAGTGTAAAGAAGCGAAACAAAGTAACCACCTCTTAAATATCCAGGCCAAGTTTATTTCCATTTCTTCCACAAGCTCTACTGATGGAAAGTTTTGTGGAAAACACTGAGATAGTGTGTAGGTGCTTATTTCAGATTGGGCCTCAGCAGACTCAATAAGTAGACTTCCTATGTTCAGAAACTGGAACCTTTCGTAGCAAAACTCATGCAACTCATTATACTGATGTAGTATTTATCAGAGCAATTTGTATTCCCACCAACTTTGGCCAGAGGCACCAAACATGAATGAATGTGGTCTGGCGGACCTCTATCTAACCTGACTGCCCTTCATTCAAACATGATTTTGTTTCAAAAAAAAGATAAAAACAACAAAAAAAAAAAAAACCACAAATGAAGCATGTAATTCTCAAGTTATAACACTCATTCATTGCTGGTAGAATTGAACACAATGTTTACGAAGAGAAATCTGACATCAAGCAGCCAAAATGTTCTAATAAGCATGGCCTTTGACCAATAACTCCATTGAATCAAATAGTTAGTCACCTAATAGTTAGTTGGGGCAGCTAGGTGTTGTAGTGAATAAAGCACCGGTCCTGGAGTCAGGAGGACCTGAGTTAAAATTTGGCCTCAGACACTTGACATACTTATTAGCTGTGTGACCTTGGGCAAGTCACTTAACCCCAATTTCTTTGCCTTCTCCCCTCAAAAAAATCATGTATTAATTTGTTAATACATGTCAAGCACCCAGCTGGGTGGTGGGAAGAGAAAGACATAAACCAAAGAGCCCCTTCCCTTGAGAAGCTGATTTATATGCAGAGAAATAACATATACATAAGAGTAAATGTAAACTTCATAAGAAGCAAATGTCAAGTATTCAGAGTGGAGCTAAATGATCATCTGAGGGACCAATCAAAGCCCCAGTGGAGGAGGTGCGGGAGAGGCGGGCTGAGCTAACGTCAATCCATGCTCCCTTATATAATCCAGTTGCCTTTGCTCCTGGTGACCCTACTCATCTCTCCTTTTTTGGTGGTCGTTTCCTTGAGTGAAAATTATTTACAATGACTGTTTGCATTTCCTCAACTCTCTCTTTCTCCTAAACCATGTAAAGTCTGTCTTCTAATCAATTATTCAACCAAAGCTACTTCAAAGTTACAAGCATCTCTTAAGAGAACCAAGTCTATGTCCTCATCTTCAATTCTCATTGTCCTTGAACTTAGACACAATCACCCTTTTCTCTTGCAACTGGGCCCACAGCAAGTGTTTAATAAATGCTTGGTGAATTGAGAACTTACGTGGTGACTGAAGCTTGGTATTCCATGAAGTGTAGTGAAAGGAGTCCATCCGAGGTGTGGAGCACAGGCTGCAAAAGGCAGGGACATGGGGTTTGGGATGGTCTATACACCCTCCAAGGGTTCCCAGAATTTACAAATACCTATGTAAATGTTTCAAGACTTTCATAACAGAATTATCTGTAATCTGAAAAAGTCATCAACAGCTGCCACAATGACAAAAACACAGCTAGAAGCCACAGAGATATCCCACAGCCAGGGGAGAGTTTATAAGGGGTCCCACGGGTAACTGGGAGGGATTAAAAAAGAATTCATTACAATGTTTATTAAATATTGAAGTGTGAGGATAAAATAGAAAACTAGCTGGTCAGAGCCAGTCCCTCACCTCCCAGGGCTCTCCTTCTAATGGGGGAGATGATTCACTTGGGGAGTCTCAATTGCTAGTCAGATAGAGAGGCCCAGTGGACCTTTGGTGTGCTGGCAGATAAGATAATGAGGCAGGTGCTTTGAGTCATAGCAATTGATCAGATTCTATGTGTTTCTGGTGTTGAACCGTAAGAGCACCAAAGGGCTTTGCTGGGGAGCATCTCTCCAGGACTTCGGTAGCTGTGGCTACTGTGGAGAACCTTGCTAGACAATTGTCCAGTCCCATCCCTAGAGCTGCTCCCCTGGAAGGCTGGGGTTGGGGTGTGGCAGGCTGGAGGCAAGTTTAGTGGTCCTGAGAATTTGGGGGCCCTGCTCTTGTCTCTCCATCATGGGCAGTGGTTGCCAGTTGCTATGGGAGGTGGTGGTGGTGGTGGTGGTGAGTCCCTTTTCCATCAGGCCTTGGTTGTTATCTGAAATGTTGCTGTCACAGCAGCTGATCATGCTGTCTTCCAGTGTTGGACTTGGCAGCCCTCTCCCCATCACAGAAACCTAACCCAGCTCTTCCCTTTCCTTGATGCCTAAGGCCAAAACTGCTCGAGAAGGTGCTGTTATCTTGAAAAATAGAATTGAGACAATAGAAATAAGAACCTTAGAGCCCTGACTGCTGGAAACCTTGGGAAGAACTTCTCTTGACCCTGTGTGGGCATTGATTGGTGTGGAGGATTGCTCTAAATTAAACTGGCCCTGATTTCACAGCATTTTCATAACTTATACACCAAACCAAGTAGCACCGCTACAAGAGAGAGGAGAGGGCACTGCATCAACTCAGTTTCTACTTATGAGCATTTCAGCCCTGGAAGATTACTTCTCATCTCTGCAACTGATTAAATCAAGCACTTTCGGCATTTCAGGGCTTTTTCTTGAAACCAATCTCTACCTAAAGAATGGCTTTGTTTACATAGAGTGACATTTTACAGCTCAGTTCTTAAACTGGACAGATGCCTGGTAGTTTTAGGAGCAAAATAAATGTTTTTGTCTACTGGCTTCTGGAGAAAGATCACAGAATGCCTTCCCGTCCCCCCAAAAAATCCAGCAAGCCTCGCGTGCCCCACCCCATGAAGAGGAGACAGAAATCAAATCAATAAAATCCTCAACCACAGGCTTATCAATCCATTTCTCTGCCCTTGGTGAATTCTTGCTCTCTGAGAAGGAGGTGGGACCCGCTGGCAGGCAGATTTTTCACTGCCAAAAGCCTTTGGAGTTTCCTCCTCTTCCCTTCTCCCAGAATGCTGAGTGTCAGACTCTCAGTTATTTGTTACAGAACTGATCAGTGATGCAGAAGAGGAATTTTTCCCCCTTAAATGGGAGCTGTCTCCATGTAGGCAAGTCAGCAGCATCAAGACCCGTCCACTGTCTTCGCTGGAAAGCAAGCCTATTCATTACACTTTATCACCCTCAGCAAAGGCTGTGAGAGAATTCTCTTCATATCTGGTGGCCAACAAGAGAAGCAAAGCAGTTGGTAACAGAAAAGGCATTTGGGTATAAGGAGAGTGTGTGTGTGTGTGTGTGTGTGTGTGTGTGTGTGTGTGTGTGTGTCAGAGAGAGACAGAGAGAGACAGAGAGAGAGAGGCAGAGAGAGACAGAGAGAGAGACAGAGATAGAGAGAGACAGAGACAGAGACAAAGACAGAGACCTATGGAGGTTATCTGTGACTACATGGGTCTGACTAAATATCTCTAGAGCAGCAGTTCTCAACCTGTGGGTTATGTTCAATTTAAATACATCCTGCATATCAGATATTTACATTATGATTCATAACAGTAGCAAAATTACAGTTATGAAGTTGCAAAGAAAATAATTTTATCGGTTGGGGGTCACGACAACATGAGGAAGTGTATTAAAGGGTCTCAACATAAGGAAGGTTGAGAACCACTGCTCCAGAGTCTCTTCAGCCCAACCTTCTCCAACAGAGACTTCCTGCTAGGAGAGAACTGGGGGATTTAGAGCCATGAAACTGGTAAATCTTTTGCTACTTAAGACTTTTCAGTAGTGTCTGACTCTGTGTGATACCACTGAGATTTTCTTGGCAATAATATTGGAGTGGTTTGTAATTTGCTTCTCCAGCTCATTTTGCAGATGAGGAACTGAGGCAAACAGGGTTAAGTGACTTGGCCAGGGTCACATAGTTGGTAAGTGTCTGAGGCCATATTTGTATTAATAAAGATACTTATATTCCTGGCTCTAGGCCCAGAACTCTACCACTGGGCCCCCTTGACAATCTACTTTCCTTGGAAAAAAGGATGCTCGGTTAGAATTATACCTACTTGCCTTCCTAAATAGTGGTCTAGGGAAAATAATTTTCATGTTTAAGCTGATCTCCTGATTCCTATCCCTTAACAGGTGAGCAGTACTATAGGCTTTTTAACCAAGGCTTGACCTGTTTCCCACAAAATGCTAGTTACACAAAGACCACACACAGTCAAAAGCAAATAAGCCTATTTCTTCAAATTAAGAGTAAACAGAAATGGAAGAAATTGTATAGCTGAGAATATTCCAGACTATCCACAGAGTCCTGGATTTCCACTGAGGGAAAGACTCCCATCCTCCCGTGTGTGGAGTGATCTGCCAGCTCTGCTATGTTCTGCTTCTCCCAATCTTCCTGTCTTTTCAGGAATCTCTTCCTGAAGAGAACCAAGAACTTTGTGTCTTCTCTCTCTAAGTTGGATAACAGATGAATAGATTATCTCTTCTTCCAAGTTTTTGCCTACCCATCACACCACTCAGGCAAGAAGAATTGAACGATTGACCTCTAAGTAAAGGGAATGTTTCTTGTAAATGGGATCAAGCCCCTGGTTACATAAAAAAAGAAAAAAAAATCCACAAAATAAACATTGATGACTGTTCCATCCAGGTCTTGGATCCGTTTGTGTGGTAGTAAGAAGGATAAGAGTAGATCTGGAGAACAATCAGAGGATGGAAAACTAATTGTTTAGAAAGTGAAGGTGGATGCACAAACATTATTCCAAGAGTAGGAGTTTACCCTTTGAAGCCCTGGCAAGACCTAGATACAAACCATATTAAGAATGTGATATTCTCCAACTCACATCTATTTATGGGCTAATATGAGAAAAAGAAAAAAGAAAAAAAAGAAAGTGACAAATGTTGGAGAAGAGGTGGGAGAAATGGAATACTAGGGTATTGTTGGTGGAGCTGTGAACTAATACAACCATTCTGGAGAGTAATTTGGAACTATTCCCAAAGGGTTATAAAAGTATACATAACCTTTGATCCAGCAATACCACTGCTAGGTCTTTATCCCAAAGAGATCATAAAAAAGGGAAAAGGAGCTCTTCTTGTGCTGACAAGTAATTGGAAATTGAGGGGATGCTCATCAATATTGGGGATTGGTTGAACAAATTGTGGTACATAAATGTAATAGAATATTATTATGATGTAAGAAATAATGAGTAAGCAGATGTCAGAAAAACTTGGACTTACATGAATTGATACTGAATGAAGTGAGCAGAACCCCAAGAACATTGTACACAGTAATATTCACATTGTGCAATGACCAAGTCTGATAGGCTTAGCTCTTCATAGCACTACATGGATCTATAACAATTCCAAAAGACCCGTGATGGAAAATGCTGCCAACATCCAGAGAAAGAACTCTGGAGCCTGAGTGCAGATTGAAGCAGACTACTTTATCTCTTTTTTTTTTCTTTCTCATAGTTTTTCCCTTTTGTTCAAATTCTTCTTTCCCAACATAATTCATGTGGAAATATGTTTAATGTGATTTTACACGTATAGCCTATATCAGGTCACACACTGCCTTGGGGAAGGGGGAGAGGAGGGAGGAGCAAAATGTAGAACTCAAAATCTTATGGAAGTGAATGTTGAAAACTATTGTTACATGTAATTGGAAAAACAAGGAAAATTCTATTAAGTGTGTGTGTGTGGGGGGTGGGGAAGCATGTGCTGTTCTTCCTGAATATGAGTGCCTTTATGAATGCCTCCCAAGGGCTTGGCTAATAGGATAAAAGAGTTTGTGGTTCTCTAGCACCCTGAGGAGATTGGGAAATGTCATTCTATGCCATTGTGTAGATTCCCCCACTAGTTATTCCCTTCAATTTATGGGTCACTGGTACCCTAGTTCTATTTAAGCCCTTATAATGAGATTAGCTGTTATGAAAAAAAAATTAAGAACAAACATATAAAAACAAAACCATCTCCTTTCCCCCTCCCCCAGCACCAAGGAAAAGAATTGTCCCTCAGTCTCTGGGGACAGTTTAACTCAGTCCCTACATCATATTAGTCTCATCCTGTTCAAATTCAAAGGTTCCCCACATCCAGATTGGGTCCCAAGAGCCTGGCTTCTCAGGGCTCCCCTGCTGGCTTAGCTATAACTTCTGGACTAAAGTCATGGGCTCCAATTCTCCATGACTCAAGTTTCCAGATCAGGGAGCACTCCCCTTATGCCTAGAATTGAAAGGGACACAGGAAATACACCAAAGCTCCAAACCCTACACAGGGCCTTCCATTAAGAGGCCCTCCACGAGTGAAACATTTTTCCATTTGGATTCTGCTCTGGACCTTCTGCATCATTGTGGCAACCTGATAAGCCTGTGGCTCCTTGTTTTTGTATAACTTGCCAAAAATAATCAGGGAGTGACAAGACAAAGTGATCTCTGTTAGGACATCATTTGAGAAATCATGTGGGATTGTGGCATGTGATGGAGAAAAGTTGAAGGCAGAACTGGGTTGAACCAAATCGGATCTCATCAACAGCCAACAAAATAATGAATGCAATGGGAATTGGTCTTCTTTACCAATTTCAGGCCATTCTGACAGAATAAGTGGGCAAGATTTGCTGTGAAGTCCCACCTTCCCTCTTGAGCCTTAATAAAGGATGCCTGCAACACTTGTCAAGATTATTTTTGTAAAATCATTCAGAGATGGAAAAATGGGCCAAAGTGTCGGCAGCCATCAGCATCGACAGGCTACAGTGCCAGAACATTTGTTTTCTGCGCTCAGGAAATTGGGAAATACTCAAGCATCCTATTCTGCTGACTTCAGATATGCCTTCAGCTTTGATCCTTGAGACATTGTTTTCCTAGGAATCATAGTCTCCTATTTTTAAGTGATTTGTTCTAAGCAATGTCATATTTGTTTAATTCACCTACCACAGAGTTACTGATGGCTTCCTGTTGTGTTTCATCCACAGTGCATTATTCTTCAGCATCAAACATTCTTCAGTCAGTCAACGAGCAGTTCCTGAGGGCCTAAAGTGTGTCAGGCAGTGTGTGAGGTGCTGAGCTATGACTGTCAGGGTGAAATGGCTGGCCCCTGGAGGAGGTTTCATTCTCCTGGGAATATGCAACATTTCCCTAGATCATGGAGGATAGAGAGATGCTTGGTGTAGCTCTTGGTGTAGCTTGCGTGTACATAGAGCTTCCTCTCTCTCTGCTTCAGTGTCTATATGATTTGAAGCATAAAGTCACATACAGTGATGTATTATTGTAGGCAGCCAGCTGGCATAGCATCCAGAGCGCTGGGCCCAGAGTCAAGAAGACATGAGATTGTATCAGCAAGCACCCTAGCATACCCAGGGTGGCTGCTAGCACAGGTTTTTAGATCTGCTTTTCTAAAGGAAAGCAACTCAAAATGGGTTAGCAGTCTTACTTTAATCAAACAAATATATATCATTTACCTAGTTCAGGGGGAAACGTCGGCACCCTGATCTTCAGAGAATTCAAACAGAAGTTATAGGCAGACAAAGAAACAGATCAGCAGACGGCTTCCAGCGCCTGACCATTCCATCAGTTACCTACTCAGTTACAAGAGAGGGAAGCACCAACATCTCGGCTTTTCACAGCCGGGGGGCTCAACGGCTGCCCAGAGTCTCGTCTGGCCAAATCACACAACTCTTCTCAAAGTGAGCCCCAAACCAAAACCTCACATCAGGGTACATATAGCCTTCTCCTGGCTTGGAGAATGTCACAGCCCTCTAGACCCACTGCCCAATCACAAAGCTACAAGGCACAGGCATTCCTGGAAAACAAGCCTGGTGCCACAGGCTCCACGTGACCACATTCAGCCTATTAGGGCGCCGAGTATGCTTTCAAATCAGGGAAGGTTCTCAGAGTCACGTAGCCACTTTAGCAAAGGTCCTAGGGGCAGGGAAGATCTTCAGATTTCCATAAAAGAGATCAAGTCCAGCCTCAGATGCTTCCTAGCTGTGTGACCCTGAGCAAATCACTTAAGTTCTGGTTGGAAAATGGGGATGATGATAGCCCTTAACTCTCATTGTTGCTTTGAAGATCAAAATGAGATAATGATTGTGAAGGATTTAGAGTGACGTCTGCTATATAAATAGTAGTTCCTATGTTATTATTATATTTCTAAAGCTTAGTACAGTGCCTTATACCTGAGGGCTAGAGTTTATTATTAGTCATTGTCAATAATAATTGCATATATACATATTGCATCTGTATATACATATTTAAAGTGCAAGCCTGAATGAATGAATGGATGGATGGATTGATAGATAGGTGGAGCATTCAATGACTGCTTACTCTCTGCCAGTCACCACACTAGTCCTTGCCCCCTAGTTGCGTGGACAAAGCTGGCACAGTCTCTGTTCTCAAGGATTCCTCATTCCAGGCGACACCTTCCACATGTACTCTTTTAGCTGCCCATCAGTTGGGAGCGGCCCGTGGTGCTGAGGGTGTAGTCTCAAAGCAGGGGTCAGGCCTTCTCTTTAATGTCATTTCCACTGATAAAATCCCAACCTTTCCTGATGTTGAATCGTCTGATGGGGCTTTGGGAACAAGGACTTCCCTTTCTGCCTCACCAGCAGCTGCATCTCTGAGCATGAGGCTTCCCATAGAGGCAGTGGGAGCTGGGCTAGAAGCTCTGCTGCTCCCTCTTAGCTCTTGGGGTCAGGCCTCTGGGCCATCTCCGTCTGGGTGGGAGGGGAGCTGGTGGCCAAGGTGGTGAGGGTCTGACATCCTGGGCAAAGTCTTGTTTCTGGAAGCGTAGGCTTTACTCCATCCCCAACACACACACACACACACACACACACACACACAGACATAGACACACACAAAGAGACACACACACACAGATGCACATAGATATACACATAGACACAGAGACATATACACACACAAAGAGACACACACACACAGATGTACATACTCACACTTCCATACACTCACACACATACACAGATTCACACACACAGACACACACAGTCATAGACACACACATATACACACAGACACACACATGTTCACACACAGACTCACACACAAACACACACACACACAGACAGAGACACACACAGAGACACACATACACAGACACACATATTCACACACATACATGGATATACGTAGACACATACACTCACACACATACACATATATGCTCACACACTTACATACACAGGCATACACAGACTCACAGACACACAGATACACACAGACACACACACACACACACAGACTCACACACACCAGGAAGGCACTAACAACCTGGGCATTTGAAAGCCCGCGTGGCTTTGCGGGCACGGTGACAAGGGCAGAAGGGAGTCTGGCTGCAGAGGGCAAGAGATGGACTGTGGGGACAGTGGGTGGTTGCACTGCGTCCTGGGCAGAGATGCGCAGAAGGTGCACACCTGAGAGCTCATTCTGGAGGGGTGCCCTGTAGAAGGTCCCAGCTAAGGGGTCTGCTTGTGATCCGGAGGCATGGCTGCCAATCTGCTCTGCCTGGGCAGCTGTGTGCAGAAGGCTTTGTGAGGGAGGAAAAGAAAGCTGCTTTTCCCAGACAATTTCCTTCCTTACCCAAATATCCTAATTTTAGGAGCTAACTCTTCATCCTCACCCCTTCTCCTCCTCGTTGCCACTCACTGCTGTGCTATCAAATATTCCAGTCACATAACACGACTTTGAGAAAAAGAATTCATTACATTTCAAAAATAAAAATCTATTTTGTTGATAAAAATTCAGTAGCCTTGGGGAAGTACCATAGGCCCCAGTATGCCACCACCCCCCACCCATTTTGGCCACGATCGCCTGGGAGGCCCAGCACAATGTGACTACCCCCCATGTGTAATTTTGTTTCAGCTTATATTTTTCTCATAAAATATCCCTTCACCTACTTATTAAAGAAAAAAATCTTCCTCCACCCAAGGCTCATCTGAGGCCTATCCACAAGAGACTTAATTATCTTGTTGTAGCTAAAGCTGTCCTGTGGTGGGGTGTTGTGAGGCTGCAGCCAGGCTACCCGAATGGAAATGTTTGATGATGAAGTTTGTGCACTGAGATGCATGGAAATGTGCATTTTTCATGAGAGCTAGCTCCAATTCTTGGGAGACTTGATGCCCAGCCTGGCACGTCACATAGTAGGCTCTCAGTCAATACTTGTCGTGATTTAAATTCACATGCCTGCCTGACAATTCTATGAAATACAGGGATTTGTGGAGAAAGATTAAGGCCTGCTCATGGTTCATTCTGTTTGTCTCTTTCTAGGCCCTTTTTCCTGTCCTGCCAACCCTTGTGGTAGCAATGTGACTTTCCTCCACATGGCCAGTGCATGGCTTGGGCAATGCCTTGAATACAGCAGTTGAAAACACTTCGGATCATAGTTACACAGCGAGGATGGAATAGAAAAGCCATCTAGAACGACTCATTTCTTTTACAGAGGAGCAAATGGCCCCCTAGGGCAGCGTACTGGCTTCCCAGAACGCTTCTAGCCCCCCCCCCCCAATTTCACTATTACATTGGTGTGGCTCCTTGACCAACATAAACTGCAATCCCTTTACAATGTAGTCAAAGGTGTTCGTGATAAGCTGTGAACAATAACCATCCCCAAATCTCATGCCCTTAAACCGGGGTGAGTCTGAGTCTCTACAAACTCAACCAGGCTGGTCATGGGTCTGTCCCTGGACCTACTCTCAAACTGGGGAGCATACGGCCCAGCTTGGGCCCCACAGTGCAGTGTGCACGATCCCAGAGTCCTTTATACACCCTAAAGAAAGCTCACAGAAGATCTGAGTGGCAGAAAAGACTTTTGAAAAAGCACTCAGGCAGCCGCAGTGATGCTGCCCATACTCATTAGGATTGTCCTTGTCCTTGGCAGAACCTTCCACCCCTTAAGTCCTCTCTTCAGCTCTATTCCCAAACAGGGCACAGTGCCTCAAAGGGACCAGCAAAGTGTGCTCAGCACTCAGCCTTCAGAGGCCCCAAGCCCCTGAGTGGGTCAGGGTCCTCCTTATGTGACGGTCTCATTCAGTTGTTCAGGCTTGCCCAGATTCCCTGTGCCCGAGTCTTGTGTTAGCTGCAAGAGGCTGCGTGTGCTTCCTGCAGCCTCTTGAGCACAGAGAGTGTCCAGAAAATCTACCCAGAGATCCTAGTTGTATCTTTATACATTTTGTTCATTGTTTCCCTTGAGATGCTTTTAATTGTTCAGCCATTTAAGTCACATCCAACTCTTTGGGACCTTATTTGGAGTATTTTGACATCTCCTTCTCTAGCTTTTTTTTACAGATAATGAAACTGAGGCAAACAAGGTTTAGTGACTTGTCCTGGGTCACACAGGTAGGACGTGTCTGAGGTCAGATCTAAACTCAGGAAGATAAATCCTCCTGACTTCAGTTTGGGAACTCTGTCCACCACTGAGATGCCCAGAAACACTGGGGATACACAGAAAGAAAGTGACGACATAAAACAAAACACAAAAAAGTCTTGCCCTCAAGGAGCTTCCATCATAGCTGTGGAAAGAACAGGGATATAAAGAGGTATAAAGAGTAGGGGAGGGGAGGGTGGGAAGGCAAGGGATGTGAGAGAAGGAGATGGGAGGGAAGGAGAAGAGAGAGGAAGGGAGGGAAAAGAAGGGGAGGAAAGCGGGGGAGGGCAAAGCAGCAGAGATTCAGTGGAAGACTTTATGGGCACCCTGTTCCTGTGGAGTCTCTCCAGAAAGTGCTTTTCTGCTTCTCTCACCTTACCCCCTTTTCCTCGATTCCACAGGTTTCTGACCCCCTGGCACCAAAGCACACTGATGATTCTTGGCTCCTCAGGATGCTGACTTTGACCAGAATGCTGGCCTGCCTGATGCAGCTCTTAGCTCCTCTCCTATTGAAGCAAACCTTCCCTCCAAGTCTTTCTGCCACTCTCTTGCCCTGCCCTTTCATCAGCTGGCTCCTGAAGTGATGGATGGCCATGCATCTTCTCCAGTGTCCTTGTCCTCTCTCCCTTCTCTGTAGAAGGCTGACACAGCTCCTTCCACATGAGAGCCCTGTGAAGTGGGGTGTCCCCTCATCCCACTTTACAGATAAAGAGACTGTGGCACATAGAGATGGAAGGATTTTGTCAGGGCCAGAGAGCTAGCGATTATAAGAAGCAAGATTTGAACTCCAACCTCCTGCCTTCCAGTCCCCTGACATTTTCCATGATAGTGTGAGGCTTTCCCAAAGACAGTGGGACCTTTGTCCTTATTAGAGACCTCTTTCCCTCTCCCTCCACAAACCCTTTGTTCCTCAGGTAGAGTTCATTCTGCCCAGGCCAGGCCCAGAGAGCCGCTGCCCATTGTGGGCCCACCCAGATCTGCCTGGGAGAGCTGTGGCAGATCCCTCCCTTCTGTGTCCTGGCTCCCTGGAAGCACGACAGGACCCTTCCTTTGGTCTACTTTTTATATTCATTCATTTATTGCTGTTTGAGACTTTGATACCTTAGCTCACCAGGGAGCCCTCAGCTGGATGGGAATACAGCATTTCCAGGAAGTTCTCAAGGGTACTGCAATGTCTCCAGCTGTTATGTGAAGCCTTCGCTGGCCCCCCACCCACCCAGCTTAGGTGCTGCCCTCTTGGAGCGCTCTGAGGGATGCAGGAGGCTCAGGAGATGGAGCTTCAGATGGAGAGCCGAAGACTGGGGTGTCTGACCTCAAACACTTATTAGCCATCGAGAATTCACTTTTCCTCAACTTCTTTACTTGTGCAATGGGGATATGACAGCCCCTCCCTGCCAGGTTGGTTGTGAGAGTGAAATAAGCTGATGCATATAAAGGGCTTGGTAAAGGCTGAGGTATTTGATGCTTGGATGAGAGCCATGGACTGGCCAAATCCTGCCTCTCTGGGTAGGCCCATTAGGTGGTGTCTACACTGGATGTCAGCCCGAGGCCTAAGATGCCAGCTCATCACTCTGCTTTGATGAGGCCCAAGTTCTGGCTAACACTGGGAATTTCTGTGCATGGGGCAAGTTGGAATGGGGACAGAAAAACGTGGAGAAGGATTGACTCCCTGAATGGCAGGATACTGAGAAAGGAGACAGAAATTCAAACCTGGGAAAGTTTCTGTGCTGCTGAAGGGGAAAAGAACATCCCAGGGAAACACCAGGACCACAGCTGCCATGAATATGGAGAGCAAGAAGGCAGCCCTCCTGGTTCAAGGCTGAGGCCACTGCTGCTGGGCTGGGGGGAGGAGGTGAGGGGGGGGGGCGTGCCAAAGGACTGTTGTCAGTCTCCTCGAAATAATCCACCTTCATGCCAAGTCCCACTTACCCCACCCTAGTTCTAGTTTGGAGTAAAACACACTGTCTCAGCCTGCATAGATTCTATTGGCGTAATCTTGAGTTTCTGATATAGGAGCAACAGGTTTGCCAAAGGAATGTCTTGCCTTTCTCCATGAGGCCTCCCTCGGGTAGCAAGCATACAAGAAATAATCTCATTGACTTCAGTCACATTGCACAGGGGAGCTAACCTCGTTCACATCTGTGATATTTTGCAGATAATCTGAATTTTCACAACTCTAAGATTTTCTCAGTGATACAGCATGATTGTGAAAGAGAGCACATGGAAATCCAATAGCCTGGAATCCACAGGAACCTCAGAGGCTACTGAACCCAACTTATCCTTGGCCAAACAAACAAACAAACAAAACCCAAACCAAACTCCAAACCATCTATGATAAGCTGGGAAAATTGGCTTGATGGTCTTCCAGTATGGGAGAGACCACCCCCTCCTGAGGTAGCCCCTGACACCTTTCAATGACTCACTTGTTTCTCTTCAGGTTTCTCTTCAGTATTAGATTCCTCCCTTCTTTCTTTCTTTCCATTCTTCCTTCCTTCTTTGTATCTTTTTCCTCCTGCCTCTCTTCTTTATACAAATGTGACATTTTAGCCACTATGTTCCTAATTAATCATCTGCATGAACAAACCAAACCTACAGCATGTTCAGTAGCCATGGGAGGGATGTTTCTGGTCACTTTGTACGTGACATGGTCCCAGAAGAATTGTAATAACAAGTAACCCAATATTTAATGACATCTTCTTGGCATAAGGAAGGAAGTAGCTTGTTGAAGTTTGTTGGTAGATTCTCTAGAGAGAATTTTGATAAAACATAGACAATTCTAGTCCAGATTAAGTGTGGAGGGGCCCCAGTCTAAAAGGTACAGGAAGCGATTTTTCATTTGATCTTCACAACAACCTTGGGAGGTGGGTGCTCTTACCAAGCCTATTTTACAGATGAGGAAACTGGGACGGACAGATGTTTCAATGATTTTCTGAGTCACACAGCGAGTAAATGTTTGAGGACACATTTCAACTGAGATTCTTGAAGGGACAGATCCAGAGCTCTATTCGTCCTGCTGCCACATCACCTCAACTCTTAGAAATCCTAGTTTACTTCAAAGCTCTGCTCTCCTGATCCCACCATCTCCTTGGCCTCTCCCAATTGCCTCGTGTTTATTTTATGTACATTTACTCTAGACTTCAAAGTATAACTTGGTGTTGCCTCTGATAAAATGTAAGCTTGAGAGAAGATATTCTGTTACTTTTCTCTACGAATGTCCAGCCTGGCACATAGATGGCATGAAAGAAATGTTTAAATGGCAAAAAATGAGGTACTTTGTTGGCTGAAGATGACTCAGGAAATGGCAGGCCTGGAGTCAGGAAGACTTATTTTTCTAAATTTAACAGTATTTTGTATTTCCCCATTTCATGTCAATAATTTTTTGGCATTCATTTTAAAAGGTTTTTTTGAGTTCTATCACAGTGATTTTCCCCTCACTCCTTCCCCTCCCCTCTTCTGAAAATGGCAGACAGTTTGATATAGTTTATAGATGCACTATCATGCAAAACATATTTCCAGTAGTCACAGCTGTGAACAAAGAAACAGATAAAAATGAAAAAAAAATACAAGAAAGAATAAAATAAATGGGAAAATATGCTTCAATATACATTCAGCGTTCATCAGTTCTTTATCTGGATGTGGATAGCATTTTCCTTCTAGAGTCCTTTGCACTTCCCTTGAATTATTGTGCTGCTGAGGAGAGTTGAGTCATTCATAGTTGATCACACAATATTGCTGTTACTCTGCACATTTTCCTGGTTCTGCTCATTTCACTTTGCACAAATTTATATGTGTTTCCAGGATTTTCTGAAATCTACCCGTTCATTATTCTTACTGCACAATAGTATTCCATTATATTCATATACCACAACTTGTTCAGTCATTCTCCAGTTGATCAGCATCCCCTCAATTTCCAATTCTTTGTCACCACGAAAATAGCTGCTATAAATAGTTTTTGAACATGTAGGTCATTTTCCCTTTTTTATGGTCTCTTTGGGCTAGGTCAAAGGTATGCACAGTCTTATAGTCCTTTGGGCATCGTTCCAAATTGCTGTCCAGGATAGTTGGATCAGTTGACAACTCCACCAACAGTGCCTCAGTGTCCCAATTTCCCCACATCTTCTCCAACATTTATTGCTTTCCTTTTTTTTTTTTGGTCATATTAAACAGTCTGATAGATGTGAAAATATCTTGGAGTTGCTTTAATTTGCATTTCTCTAATCAAAAGTGATTTAGAGCACTTCTTCACATACCTATAGAAAGTTTGGATTTCTTCATTTGAAAACTAGCCATTTATCAATTGGAGAATGACTTATATTCTTATATAAGACTCAGTTCCTTATATATTTGAGAAATTGCACCTTAATCAGAGAAACTTGCTGTAAAGATTGTTTCCCAGCTTTTGTCTTTCCTTCTAATCTTAGTTCCATTAGTTTTCTTTGTACAAAAGCTTTTTAACTTAATATAATCAAAATGATCTGTTTTGTATTTTGTAATGCTCCTTCTCTTTTGCTCATGAATTCTTCCCCTCCCCATATATATGACAGATAGATTATTCCTTTCTCTTTCAATTAGCTTATGATGTCACCCTTTATGTCTAAATCATATGCCCATTTTGACCTTATCTTGGTATATGATATGAGATGTTGATAGATACTAAGTTTGTGTTCTATTGTTTTATGGTTTTCCCAGAAGTTTTTGTCATATAGTGAGTTCTTATCCAAGAGGCTTGGGACTTTGGGTTTATCAAACACTGGGTTACTGTGGTCATTGACTACTTTGTCCTGAGTACCTAATCTATCCCACTGATCCACCACTCTATTTCTTAGGCAGTGGCAGATACTTTTGATAATTATTGATTCATTGTACAGTTTTGAGCTCTGGCATTTCTAGACCACCTTCCTTTGTGTTTTTTTTTTCATTAATCCCCTTGATAATCTTGATCTTTTCTTCTTTCAAATTAATTTTGTTACTTTGTCTAGCTCTATAAAATATTTTTTGGTAATTTGATTGATATGTCAACACATAAATAAAATAGCTTTGGTAGAACTGTCATTTTTATTATATTGGGTCTACCTACTCATGAGCAGTTGATAATTTTCCAGTTGTTTAAATACGACTTTATTTGTGTGAAGTGTTTTGTAATTGAGTTCATATCTTCCTGGTTTTGTCTTGGCAGATAGATTCCTAAGTATTTTATATTATTTACAGTTATTCTAAATGGATTTTCTCTTTCTATCTCTTTCTGATGGACTTTGTTGTTCACATAAAGAAATGGTGAAAATTTACATGGACTCATCTTATATCCTGTAACTTTGCTAAAGTTGTCAATAATTTTAAGTAATTTATTAGTTGATACTCTAGGATCAGTAGTTCTCAGCCTTCCTAATGCCACAACCCTTTAATACAGTTCCTCATGTTGTGGGGACCCCCAACCATAAAATTATTTTCGTTGCTACTTCATAACTATAATTTTGATACTGTTATGAATCTATCTGATATGCAGGGTTTATTTTCATTGTTACAAATTGAACATAACCCGCAGGTAGAGAACTGTTGCTCTAGGATTCTCTAAGTATGCAATCACCTCTTCAAAGAATGATAATTTTGTTTCCTCATTGACTATTCTAATTACTTTGATTTCTTTTTTCTTCTCATTGCTATAGCTAACATTTCTAGAACTATGTTGAATAATAGTAGCAATAATGAATATCCTTGTTTCACTCCTGATCTTATTGGGAAGACTTCTAGCTTACCCCAATTATAGATAATGCTTGCTGATCATTTTGGATAGATACTATTTACCATTTTAAGAAACACTTCCTATGCTCTTTAGTGTTTTTAATAAGAATGGGTGCTGTATTTTGTCAAAAGCCTTTTCAGCATCTATTGAGGTAATTATATAATTTCTGCTGGTTTTGTTATTTATATAGTAATTTCTGTTGATAGTTTCTCTAATATTGAATTAATTTACCTATATCTTATTTCTCTGTTCCTTCTTCATGCATTATACTCCTCTTTCTCAGCCCTTAAGTTTTTTATGCCATTGCTTCAAATTCACTCTATACCTGTACCCTCTGCTTATGTGTATTCCTTCTAGCTCTACTATTAGTAATACAATATTTTAAGAATTACAGCTATCACCTTCCCATGTAGGGATACAAATAGTAGCTCTATTGAGTCCTTTATGTTTTGTTTTCTTTTTTTTACCTTTTTGTTCTCATGGGTCTTGATAGTGGAGGCCAAATTTTTGGTTCAGTTCTGGTCATTCCCTTATGAAAGCTTGAAATTCTTCTATTTAAATGAATGATCATTTTCCCTTTGATTATGCTTAATTTTTCTGGGTAAGTAATTCTTGGTTGTAGTTGTAGGTCCTTTGCCTTCTCTAATATGTTCCATGACCTACAATTGTTTCATGTTGCAGCTGCTAAGTCCTGTGTAATCTTAATTGTGACTCCTCAATATTTGAATTGTTTCTTTCTGGCCATTTTTGGTATTGTTTTCCCCTTGACCTGATAGTTCTGAAATTTGACTATAATATTCTTTGGAGTGTTTATATGGGAATCTCTTTCCTGAAGTGGTCAGTGGATTCTTCCAATGCTTATTTTACCCTCTGGTTTCAGAACATCAAGGCAGTTTTCCTTGATAATTTTTTGAAAGATGTTGTCCTTTGATTATGACTTTCAGGCGGTTCAATAACTCTGATACCATTTCTCCCAGTTCTATTTTCCAAATCAGTTGTTTTCCCCATTAGAGAGTTTACATTTTCTTCTATTTTTTTTTCACTCTTTCAAATTGGTTTGATTCATGATTTCTCATAGTCATTAGCTTCCACTTGCCCAATTCTAATTTTTAAGGTATTGTTTTCCTCAATTAGCTTTTGTGCTTTTTTTCTATTTGGCCAATTTTTTTCTGTAAGGAGTTTCCTTCAGTGGGTTTTTGCATGTCCCTTCCCATTTTTCCAATGTACTCCTTAAGCAGTTTTCGCTTTTCATAATTCTCTTGCATCACTCTCATTTCTTTTCCCAGTTTTTCTTCTACCTTTCTCATATCATTTTTAAGCTCCTCTTTGAGCTATGCTGTGAGTTCCTTCTGTGTCTGAGGCCACTGCCCATTTTTCTTTGGGGCTTTGCACATTGGTGCTTTGACGTTTTTTTTCTGAGTTTGTGTCTTGGTCTTCTCTGTCACCGTAATAACTTTATATGGTCAGATTCTTTTATTATTATTATTTATTTATTTATTATGGTCTTTTTTTTTCCTTTTTCCTTTCTTTTAAATTTGATCTCTGCTTCTAAGTTGTAAGGGGCTCTGTCTTAGGCTTCTTGGGCCAGGGACTGTAGACCCTGGCTGCTTACCTGGTGCTGCACTGATGTTCCCCTGAGGCCCATGGTGGGGCGTTTGTGTCTGGTACTGTATTAAGGGAATGTGGTGGGATTTGCCTGGCATTGATTGAGATTGTGGGAGTCTGGCAGCTTACCTGGTGCTGAGCACAGATCCTAGTGGTAATGTCTGTCATGTGCTGAGACACAGTGGGGTTTTTCTGCATTTCCCTGGGGTACACTGAAGCATGTGGAGGTCTGGCCACTGGAAGATGCCTGCTTGCCCCTGTGCTGTGCTGAAGTATGTGGAGGTCTGGCTACTGGAGGATGCCTGTTTTCCTGTGGCTAAAGTCCTGGACCTGGAGTCTGCCTATTCCCCTGGCTATGCTGAGGCATGTGTGTGGAGGGTGCTGTTGGCATTTGAATACTCCCCCACACTAGGACTCAGGAGCTCCCACTGGTTTGCTTAGGTGCAACTTACTGGGATATTTCCTGTCCTTGAATGCACTCCCTTTTTACTAGAGTGAGATTGACTTTTTCTTGCCAATCCTCCAAATGGCATCAGCTAAAAGACCACTTTCCACTGGTTTTGCTGTCCCAAGAATTGCTATGGGGTGCTATTAATGCCAGTTTGGAGATGAATATGGGAGAGTTACAATGGTTTACTGCTTACTTCACCATCTTGGCTCCCAGAAATTAACTTATCATCTTGAGTTCAAATCCAACCTCAGATACTTACTATGTGACCCTGGGAGAGTCACTTAATCTTTTTACCTCAGTTTCCTCATTTGCAAAATCAGCTGGAGAAAGAAATGTCAAACCACTCCAGTCTCTTTCCCAAGAAAACTTCAAATGGAGCCACAAAGGGTCCAACATGCCTGAAAGTGACTAAAGATAGAGAAACTTGTGGTAGGAGAAATGTTCTGATTTTTTTTTTTTGTCTCCTTTGCTACTCCGTAAGGCCATTACAAGACTGAGACAGAACTTGCAAATCTTCAATATGAAAATTCCTAACCCAGTCCAGGTAAACCACATTGCTCCTCCAGTCATCTCTTGAATGTTCCCCTCTCCAAATTCATTTGAAACCAAACACCTCCCTCTCTGCAAAACGAATCACCTGACCTCATTCTGGGCAGTCCTTCAGCCATGGAGCTTGATGTATTCTGTAGAAACTTAGAAATGAATTCCCATTCTTTTAACCTCAGTCATTAGGTCTACCCTTCAGCACTGGCAGGCTGCAGAATAATTACATACTGATCACTGGATTCATTACATTTTCATGACTTATAAATTTGAACAATGCCCTATTATTAAATACAATAATCTCAAGATATTTCTTATTATCTGCAAAGCACCAGCTCTGTGTATCAGTTCTTTTAAGACATTTGGACTGCTGGGAGGTACTTAACATGATCACAAACTTTTTAAAAAATGGACAGCACGTTCATGCAGACCTAGTCATTTGGTCACCAAGTACAATGGGTCAAAGGTTAAAGGCAACGTTTCCTACCTCCTTCTTCTTTCTTCTAAGTCTCCGTATGTGACACAGTTGTAAATAGCTTACAACAGCTGTGATGCTCTAATTTTTCTCCCTTTAATTTGTGATGACAGTTGCCTAAGGGATCATCTGAGTGAGTTGCCTGTTAGGCAAATAGAGATGTAGGCAATGGATTATGGATATGCATCATGGTATGCGAAACTGTTGTAGTCTGCAATGCTAATGCCCATGGGAAGAAGTTGGGTCTTGAATTAAGATGTAAAATTGAACATCAAATCATTTCTTTTGAACTGGAAGGGACCTCAGAGAGCCTCAGTCTGACCTCCTCATGTGAAATATGAGTAAACTGAGGCCAAGGGAAGGAAAGAGCTTGACTGAGTCTGGATAGACAGTAAATGGCAAGCCTGGGATTTGAACCCAGACCCTCTGACTTTAAATCCAGTTTTGTCTATACTCTCCTATGAGGTCTCCAGGAAGAAAACTAGTGATGCAAAAAAAAAAAAAAAACAACAAAAACTCAATGAGGAGATGGGTGTTTTCTGCCTTTTATTATCTGTTCAGTTGTGATGAGCTGTTAAATTGGATTGGAGCCTAGAATATGTTAAAAAGCTTCATTCCAAGCTATAAAGGTAATGAGGGTCAAGCTGACGAGATTGGCTGCTTGGGTAGTCTTATCAACAGGCAATGGGAATACAGTTCAACATTTTAAACAGTGGAAAAGTGGGACTGGGTATTTAATGAGAAAGAGACTGACATTTTTGTGCACAAGGCACAGAAAGGGAGAAGAAGCAAATTGGAAATATGGGAATAATGTGGGGACAAGTTAGTGAAGTCAGGGCAGGATTAGGAGAGGGGTGCTTCTACAAGGCCTTATGATTGAATGAATGAGTGTGGGAGGAAGCATGAATTAACTACTTATATCACAGCTCTAGGGCCACTTCCCCTCCCATGACCCCTTGCAGGCTTAAGCTCCAGAGGGTCAATATTTCTCCCCTCAGGGTTCTAGGGTTAAGCCTGAGACACTGGACAGTTTAATTCTTTTGTTCATATGCCCCTAGTAATTTTCTGTCCCCCCTTAACATTTCATATCGATTATTCACTCAAAATTGATTAATTTTTAGAAATAGGTATTTGTGGGCAATAGTTATGATAATAGTTGCAACAGAACATTCTCCCTTTCAAAAAATAAAGCAGGGACACACATTTCCACAAATACATAGAGAACCCAGGGGAAAGTAGAGAATGGGTGATCAAGTCTTGGTTTCCTGGTTTCTCCTTTCCTTCTGTGGGCTACTTAGTGAGTTCGTCTTAGCTAGGGTGTATCTTTCGGCCAGGCCCCTTGTAGGATCCCAATGCTTCCTTCCCTCAGTATGTCTATCATGTTCTCAATTCCCAAAGCAGCCACAGCTGCTCCAGGGACACAGTGGAGATGTCAATTAGAAGTCAAAATCTCCCAATCTTTGAAGGTTCACAAAGTCTCCATGGAGGGAGGAGGGTGTGGGATAGAAGAGACGGAAGGCAACCACCTCTCCGCCCTCCAAAAATGCCCAGCTAGCCTGTACTTTGGACCCAAGCCATCACGGGGGTGATATCAAAAAATTTCATCCAATACCTTTCACACCTTCCAAATGGGCTGAAGAAACAAATGCTCCCACCTTCTTCTGATTGTTTCAGTGGAGGTTTTAGCATCTGATAAAGGTATCAGGATGTAGAAGATCCTGGCATGTGTTCATGTGGTTGAGAATGTACCCACATTCTCCTTCAAGCAGTATTCTGAGCACTGGGGATACATTCCCTGCACTCAAGAAATTTCTATTCCAGTAAGGGAACACAAGTGAGGAAGTTCCAGAGGTGATGAGGGCAACCACCGAGTTGGTTTTCATAGTCTTGCCAGAAGTAATGGTGATATTGCTTTCATTCAAGCTTCCAGATCAAGGGGTAAAATGGCTAAGAGGGTCTGGAAAGGAAGACTTGGATTCACAGAAGGTGGATGGCCTGAGGAAAATGTTTACTCAGCATATGTTCAGAGCTGAAAGACTGAGCTCTTCCTAGGTATTGTCTCTGGAGGTCCTGATTGGAGAATGAGCAGTCACAGACTCAGGCTGGGTTGAAGAAGTAACTGAGAGAGGAGAGAATATCCAGGAGAAGAGGGATTGACAGTGTCTGGTACCATCATTCAGATTCTAGGATCCAGGGTTCTCTTACACTGCCATGTCCATGAGGGATGGTGACATGGGGGTGGGTGAATGCAGCAGGGTCAGTGATACAGGGGCTCCTGAGAAGAGAAATGAAGATGGAAAGAACAATGCCACTGAGTACATGCAGAAATACCCTAGAGTTGGTGTAGGTAGTACAAAGAAAGAAATGAGACAATCCCTGCTCTCCAGGTGCATTGGCACACTTCCTTTGGAATGTTTTTCCCTACTCTGTGTACTGGAGATGTGAAGGATAAGCCACTTTACTACTAGTTATTCCCTATTGCGACCATCAATTTTGTGTGGAGACCATGTGATGAGCCAGACTCCAAAGTAACATATACAGCATCCACGTTGGGTCATATTGCTGAAGGTCAGGTCAGGACTACAGAGTTTCAGCTGACACTGGGTGGTTGATAAGGAATTACAGTCATGGCCAGGACCTGCCATTTATCTGAGGACATCATAGAAGAGCATTTCTCTAGCCCTAGGGCACTGTGTATTCTCTAAGGGACAGGATTTTCTTGGGAGAGATACTGAAGTGATTTGCCATTTCATTCTTCAGCTCATTTTCCAGATGAGGAAACTAAGGCAAACAGGGTTAAGTGATTAGACCAAGGTCACACAGCTAGTATGTGTTGAGAAGTCACATTTGAACTCAGATCTTTCTGGCTCCATGTCCAGGACTTTATCTGCTGCCTATGCATGTAATAGACTAGACTAGTGTGAGTTTTATCTGGTCCATTGGAATAGAAGGGAAAATTAGAAATCATGAAAATTTCCCAGAAAATGTTTCTTTTGTTACTTCTTTTTGTATTCCTACTCTCCATTAGAGGCCCCATGAAAGGGGACACCAATTATTAAATCCTATCCCTTAGCCAAAAAAAAGGAGGCTGTTTTTTCTGTTCTGGAAGCAGCCTTCACATGATATGAATCTAAAGGACCTGCTTTGATGCTCAATGGAATTAATTTACTAAGAGTTCTTGTGTGAGCTCCTGGTAATCACAAGTAAAAATCTGTTCCCCAGACAGTTGTGCTTCTAGAGGGGTGTTGAGATGCTTCCCCATTTTTCATAAGCTCGAATCATTTCCCTTCCCAATTTGCTGTACTTAACTGCCTCCACACAGATTTATCTGCCCATGGCTAGCTCTCCATCTTAGTCGTTACTGATCTCGGAGGGATAACTGAAAGCTTCTCTATAGAATGTATACAGCTAAATACAGTTTGCCAGATGGTCCTGACATCTATTTTATATCCAACATATGAGTGTCTTGAAGGATGAAACGAAGCTTCCTGTCCTTGGAAGGCATAAAATAAGTGCCATCCCCCAGTTGTGCTCTGAGTTACTGATATATTTCTGTTTATAATGAAAGTCAAAGCTCCTTTTTTAAACAGTACAGGTTACAGCAGTGGAAGAGAGAGGAGTTAGGGAGGAACTGAATGCCTGAGAAAGGTCATGAAATTACTGTATTGATCAAGTTTGTTCTTAATTTGACTAGAATATGCATCTGGATGTATATATTTTTGGTGGCAGAAACCCAGCAAATCTCAGTGATGTAGTCAGAGGTCCAATAACTCTCTGATGCTTGCATTGTCCCCTGTGGTGGGAGAAGTAGCCTCTGTCACCTCCATTGATATTAAGCTTCAGACATAAAGCATCCTGGTGCTAGGACTGGCATGATGGAGTAGAAGACAGAGAACCAGGAATTGCATCTTATTTCTGTCTCTGTAGTTGTGTGGTCAAGAAAAAGTCCCTTCTTCCCTCTGGGTATTGGGGTCCTCAGTTGCCAAATGACTTGGACTGAGCCACTTCTGATGTCATAATCACAAAGTTATCTAGTACAACCCTGTCCTTTAAGAGGTGAAGAAACAGAGGCCCCGAGAGGTGTTCAGGTCACATAGCTAGTCAGAAATAAAGCCAGATTTGAACCCAAATCCATTGATGTCAAATCCATTTTTAAGTGGAGGACTAGTATTATCAAGGCTTTCTGGGAATTGAGAGAGAATGAGGAAATTTTCATTTGAAATGGTGGTTGAATGCATCAACTCGGGAGGCATGCTTACTGCTCCATCAGCCCCTAAGTCTTAGCAGGGAGTGCACAGCTTTGCTATGTGAGGAGGAGCACTGAGCAGTGGCAGTGGTGGGCTCTTCTGCCCAGAAGGGTCTGAGGGACAGCACTGGTGGCCACACAACTTTCTGAGAAGAGAAACTTCTGGTCAGAAAGGTCAAGAGGGTCATCCTGAGAACAAGCTTAGAGAAACTCAGAAGCAGTGAGAGCTTTTCTGTGCCTGCTCTAAATTCCCCGACAGACCCTCAAACCCTTGCATAAGGAGTGGTCACAACCCTTATTGATGCTGCTGGAGGTCACTTTTTTTCTTATTATTTTTTTTGGGGGGGGGGATTTTTCATAGATTGGACAAAATCATGAAAATTTGGTATCAACTAATGAACAAATAAAACTTCAGCATTGAGGAGTTGCGTTGAGTAACTATGGCTGAGGCCAGCCAGTTAAGAAGATGCCAGAGAGGGCATGTGAATCCCCAGCATCTCACTGTCAATACCATCATCTCTCTATCGCAACCATCCTCCCTCGCCAAGGAAGACCTTACTCAGAATCATGCACCCCAAAGGGAAATGAAATCAACGGCCCAACTTTGGCATCCAGCCCAATTACCTCCACTTAAAAACCCATGACAATCATTTAGGAATCATTTCTTTGCTGAATGAATTTCTGGGACGTTTGATGGTTCTTATGGGATCTGACATAGAAAGAAAATTTCATTCTTGACCTTTTATATAAATGTTTTATTAATACATCCTCTATTAAAAGCCATATTCACTTCTTCTTGTACATTTTCCATTAAAAAAAATCAATTCCTTATATAAAGAGTCCAACGTAAAATATTTAAATTTTCTACTTCATCTACTTCCCCTTCCTGCCCCCCTGCTGCTCCAAATTCTGATCTTTGAGGCAACTTGGAGCAGTGAATAGGGCGCTGATCCTAGACTCAGGAAAACCTGAGTTTGAATTCCGCCTCAGAGACATGTGGCTATGAGACCCTTGGCAAGTCACTTACCTCATGTTTGCCTCAGTTGTTTCAACTAAAAAATGGGGATCCTAACACCAACTACCCTCACCAGATGGTTTTGAGGACTGAATGAGGTAATATTTGCAAAGTGCTAAACACAGAGCTTGGCACGTCATAGATACCATACAGATACCCCTTTCCCTCCCTCTTGGTGGCCAATTGACCATAAATAGTCAGTAGACTTAAGGATGACTCCCAGTCAATAGCAAGTCTTATTCTGCCTGTTAAAATATAATCTATTCTGTTCATTGTGCTACCATGTGGTCTTTGCCTTGTCAAGTGCCCACTAATGATTTTGTTGGAGAAAGAAATAAGGGAGAGGAGGAATTGGTAGCATCTCCAAGTTTTACCCTCTCTCATTTTTCTTTTTTGAATCAAGCTTTTCCACACGGTTCCAAGATAGGTGGGGCAATGGTTAGAGCACTGAAGCTGGTGTCAGGGACACCTGAGTTCAAATCCATCTTTAAATGCTTATTAGCTGTGTGACCCTTGATCAATCATTTGACTTCTGTCTGCCTCTCTTTCCTCATCTGTAAAATGGGTATAATAATAGGACCTACCTCCTATGATTGTTGTGAGGGTCAAATGAAACAGAATTTCTAGTGTTTTGAAAACCTTAAAGTACTCTGTATCAGCTACCATCTACCCATGCATCTACATAGCTATGTGTCTGCTGACCACTCCATGACCCTCAATGATTCTCTGTTTCTACTCTCCTGGTTCTCTTCCTGATGAATGATTCCTTTTCATAATCCTTCGCTGTGTTTTCCTGCAGGTCATTTCTACTAACTTGGGTGATCAACAAGGTTCTGCTTGGACCATTTTCTAATACCCTCTATAGAGTATCTCACTTTGTAGTTGGTTTCCATGGATTCAGTGATGTCTATGCACGTAATTTTCAGATTTACATCCATAAACCACAATTTGTTTAGCCACCCTTCAGTCAATGGACATCTATTTTGTTTTCAATTCTTTGCTATCATAAAAAAGTATTGTTATATGTTGAAGTGTATGAAGGCACTCTTCTTATTGATGGCTTCCTTGGTGTATAAAACCAGTAAGGGAGTGTATGATCCAAAGAGTATGGGTGTTTTAGTCACTTTTTTGCCTTATTCCAAATTGCTTTCCAAAATGGTTGTACTAATTCACAGCTCCATCAACAATGTATTAGTGTGCCCGTCATCCCACCACTCCTTCCATATTAGCATTTTGGTCATTTTTGCCAATTTGCAGGTGTGAGGTCAAATCTCAGAGTTGTTTTAAATTGTATTTCTCTCTTTAGTGATTTGGAGCATATTTTACACTGCAATTCTTCTTTTGAGGACTGTTTGCTCAAAGATTTTGACCACTTATCTCTTTGAAAATAGCAAGTGTACAAACATACAGAAATGTCTTAGATATCATATACTGTGTGTATTTATGTATGTGTACATGTATATATGTATTTATCTATCTTCAATATCAAACCCTCATCAGGGCAATTTGGTACAAAGATTTCTTTCCATTTAACCACTTCTGTTCTTATACTAAGAGGATTAATTTTGTCTGTGTAGAAACATTTCAGTTTGGAACACTTCCTTGTAACAAAAAACAGCAATTAGCACAATGAGGGTGTCTGACGCTAAATACAATACCCAACATTCTTTTATCCACTTGGAGTTCTATAATGAGAGGGGGGGAAAAACAAAGTTTTATATTTTTTATTATCTGTAACCAAGACTTTTTATTACATTTAGTCTGAATCGGGATGTGTTCTAGTTTTGTTTTGTTTTGTTTTGTTTTTGCCTCCTTAATTTAATTTACATCAATATGGCCATTGTGTAATTCCTTCTCTTGGTTCTTCTTTCCTCACTCTGCATCAATGCCCTTGTCTTGCCATATTATCTGAATTAGTCTTCTTTACCCTTTCATACAAAATGGATCATTTTCATCATTGCCTTTATGACCCCAGCACCAAATTCATTCTAGTTGCTGAATGAAATTTAGGGCAATATAACCTAATATATTCAAATCCTACAACTTGCTAATCTACTGCCCCATCCATGAGCCCTGAGCTTGTTTGAAGGTTTGTTGTTCTCATTGTCATGGCTGTTCTGCTAGTACAAAGATTGTGCTATATATAGTACCTTTCTTTTCTCTCATTAAATTCCTTGCGATCTCAGTGTAGGAATGGGAGTCCTGTTTCAATGGGAATGTATGAACAGACTACCAATCATACTTCCAAATTGTTCTTAAGAATGGCTGAACCAGTTGCCTGATCCACCATATCCTTTATAAGTAAGCCCTTGAAGGAGATTTCAGCTGTGCTTTCCTTTTGGTTAGGGATTGAGGAATTGACGGGGATTAGGGATTGAGAACACGTTTTAAAATGCTTGGGGATGATTGGCAGTTCTCATTTTAAAAATGATGTTCTTTGATCACTAATATTTATGGAATGGATCTTAAGTCACTGTAATGTTAAGAGATTTGAAGATCTTCCCTTTCCATTAATAGGAACATAGAGTCCTGGCCCAGAACTAATAAGACTCTGGGAATTTCAAATTCACTGCTGGGGGGGGGGGGGCGGAGCCAAGATGGCGACGTAGCAGCAGCAACATATCGCAGCTCTCACATAGCCACCCCAAAATACCCATAAAACAGGACTCTAAACCAATCCTAGAACTCCAAAACGCACACAAAGATACTTCCCACTAAAGTCAGCTCAGCTACAAGGAACCATATCCTCACTGCAAACCGAAACCAACCTGCCCTGAAGCTGTGGCTGTGCCCCAGGGGCGACTGGACGGGAGGAGCAGAGGAGCCTCTCAGGTGAGTGGATTAGCAGAACCTGCGAGTGGGATTCGCGAAAGGGGGACATAAGCAGTCCGGCGAAAGGCCTCCAGAGCAGAAAAGCACAAGGTAGAGGTTTTGCACCTGCCTCTGCTTTGTAGCTTCCCGCCCGCGGCCTGCAGACAGCAGGGGGACTTAGCGATTGTTTTCAGGCCAGTGCTCTCACGTTGAGCGGCCTGGATCCAGATCGCAATCTTGGGCCTCCGTCTTGGAGTCTTTATTATCCAGTCTGCTGGAGGTGTATAGGAGGACTCCCAGCATCTTCCTGAGAGCTACAGCAGCCGGGAGGACCCCAGCGATTTGGGACAGAGCTTTCCCTTCTGGAAGCAGAGCCCCACAGAGATTTAAAAAAAAATCACGATCTGAAGAACCATGAGTAAGAATAAGCGTAAGAAG
>CM053582.1:576339501-576378569 GCA_028627135.1 Pseudochirops cupreus
TTCCCCCTGAACTAGGTAAATGGTATTTGATTGATTAAAGTAAGATTGTTAACCCACTTTGAGTTGCTTTCCTTTAGAAAAGCAGATCTAAGAACCTGTGCTAGCAGCCACCCTGGGTGTGTTGGGGTGCTTGCTGATACAGTCACATGGCTAGTAAGTGTTAAGTGCCTGAGGTCAAATTTGAACTCAGGTCCTCATGACTCCACCACCAGTGCTCTATTCACTGTGCCACCTAGCCACCCCTTTCAGTCTTATATCTAATAACATTTGTAGGTATTGAAACCTCACCACTAAGTATTTTGTTGTATTGTTTAGCATCTATCATCACATATTGACTTCTACATTTAATTGTCTTTTCATACTCTGAAAAGTCCAAGAGAGAAACCCTGGCTTCCCTAGAACCAATCTGCACTTGGCTTCATTTGGCTCAGTCCTAAGTCCATTCCATTCATTTGCTTGGCTCTGATATTCTGCTTCAATTTTCTTCTTTACCTTGACTTCTCTTGCCAACTTCTTTTTCTCTTCCTTTTTGAGCTCTTTGGTTCTACTCCCTAATCTCCATTAATCCTTCTTGACCTCCTTTCATCCTTTTCTATTCTCCTCTAAGTTGATCCTCCTTGTTTTTCCAGCTTGGGTAAAAAATTGACCTGATACTGTTCTCAAATTTGACTAAATTTCTCCCATCTGCAACCTCTGACCTATTTTATTTTCTCAACCTCTTGCAAATAATCTACACAATAACCTTCCTCTTCTTATGTGCAGGATCCTTTGCTCCTTTCTTTTTCTCTCTCCAAAATGGTCTGAAGGAGACTGGGCTATTATCTAATTATTTGAGAATGACTCCACCATTCCCAGTGTTGTAAAATTTTCAGAAGTATCTAGAAGTTGTCACCAGAGAGGAGGGGGATAGGGTGAAACATACCAACACAAAAATCTCAGAAGTTCTTCACCCCATTTAGGGTAGCTCCCATCCAAAAGAAAAGCACATCAGAAGGAAACCCCTCTAGCACCCAATGACCTGAACACAGTTCCCACCATTTCCTGCAGGTGTTCTCTGGTGGTTTCATCTTCAGAGGCAGTTCATAAGCAAGTCCATGTTTCTGCTTTGGATTTTTGGTTTGTTTATAGTAGTAAAAATTCTGTTCCCTGATTTGATTATCTACCATGTTTATTAGACTTAGATGCCGTGTGTGTGTGTGTGTGTGTGTGTGTGTGTGTGTGTTTAAATTCCAATTTATTTCACTCATATATTTAAAAGACAAAGTGTCCAGTTGCAGTGCCCTACCTCTATCATTTTTCGTAAAGTATGTGTTTTGGGAGGGTGACTGTTTCCTCTCCCTGGTGAATTTGTAAGGATCCCTAGTACTTAGCATAATATGGAATACATAGTAGATGTTTAACAGTGCTTATGGATTATTTGATCAATCACAAAAGCAGAAGACTACAGTATCTGAAGGTAATTATCAAGAAAGAGTTTCCAGGATATTCCTTGGAATAAGCCTGTAGGTGATGATTTCAATGGCAAGTCATTCAGTCAGATACACCTGTGTGGTTTTCTTAAAAATTGACTCACTATATAGTGATACCTGCCATTCAATTCTGCCTCTTCCTTTCTACCAAAGGCTATACAGAAATACCCATCTGCTTTATTCCCCTTAGCAAGGTATTCTCCAAGGCCCTGGCTCTCACTCCTAGCATACTCCTTCATTGCTTCTCTTTATGTACCCCCTTTCTCTACCTCTTCCTCCTGCCAGCTCACCTGTGATTTATGCAACCACGGTCAGGAAAGGAAGCATACTTTACGATCGAAGTCCTTGCTTGTTGTGCTTCACTATGCAGGCAGAAATTGGCCTATTACATATGCCAACCCTCCCACTTGCCCATTCAGACATTTAAACAAAAACAACAACAATGATTTACAAGTTTTCCTCAGTTTCAATGGACTCCAGAAATGAAGAGAGATTTTCTTCCATCTTCTTACCTTCTGCCTTCTATTCTGACTATAATCTAGAAGACAATACTCACATCCACACACATTCTATTCTTTAAGATTTAACTCTCAGCATGTTTCCATTCCTGGTTAATTAGTTTTCATTTATCCTGACTTAAAGGACCTTCTGAGAAGTGAGCTCTATGTTATGCCATTCCTGCACTTTGCCCCACATTGGCAAACGTGTGGGTTCTATGAGAAAGATAATCAGAATTGATCTTGGCCCTTCCAGCCAACTGGCAGCTGAACACAAAATATGCCCAGTCCCTGCTTGAAAATCTCCAAAGAGGATGAACTTCTCATCTCTTGAGACAACTTGGTTCTATTTATGGATAGATCTCAGCAGGGAAAATAAGAGTTTTTTTGTTTATTATTTTTTTTATCTCCCCTGACATCAGGCATATATTGGATCCTTTGAAACATCTACCCATTGATTCTGTTTTTAGAGAAATAGGAGTTTCTAAAGCCTTTTTTATGTGACAGCATTTCAAATATTTGAAGCCAGCTATGGTCTTCCTCCCCTTTTCCTCATCAAGTCTCTCTTTTCTAGGCAAACATCCCCCATTTCCTTCAGTTGATCTCTGTATATTCTGTCCCCTTGACATTGTGCTTGCTCTTCTCTGGACACTGTTATCAATGTCTTTAAACTGTGTTTTCTTCCAGTAAATGGACAAAATCCTCCAGAAGAAATTTGAAGAAGGTAAATTATAATAGGACTACCACCTTCTCAAATCCTGAAAATTAGGGATCTCTTCATTGAGCCAGAATGACTTTTTTTGTTCACACATGACACTGATAATTTATTTTGAGCTGGTAGGTTGGTAGATTAACCACACATGCACACACATACAACTTAGAGGTCTAAAAATAAATGTAAAGCATATGAAAGTAGTACCAATGAGAGAAAAAAAGAATAGTGTGGTATCAACCCATAATAGTTGCGTGAGAAATGTGAAAGTCGCCTATGAGTTGAGGCTCATGAGTTTGAATTTAATTCTCAGGAAAGCTATAGAATTAAAGAGAAGGTTAGCAGATGACTTAAAAGAAAAATTTTAACTACATCGTGCTTACATGTCATGCCAGACAATCTCATTTTCTTTTTTGACAAGATTAAAATATTATAAATAAGAGAAACACTGTGGTGGTGGTTTACTGAGATTCTCACAAACATTTGGTGGAGAATACAATCAATCAGATCAATTATGTACTGTTGGTTGAAGGACTGAGCTCAAAGAATAGCAGTCAATGGTTCAACATCAAAGGGGTAGAGATTCTCATTGGAGGCCACTTGGGATCTTGACTTGGCCCTTTGATGTTTAAGGTTTTATTATCATTTATTAGATAAAGGTCTAAGGTGGCATGTCCATCATATTTTTACATGACACGAAGCTGGGAGATTACAGTTAGCACAGCTGATAACAGAGTTAGGATCCAAAAGGACCTGGACAGGCTAGAGCATTGTGCTGAATATAATAAGATGAAATTCAGTGTGGATGCATATAAAGTCTTAAGCCTAAGTATTTAAACAAACAAACAAACAATCAGATCCACAAATATAAGATGAGAGAGACACAGACAGATAGCAAGTGTTGCAAAACCCAATACAAAACAAAACAAAACCCAGAGAATTTAATGGGCAGCAGATTCAGTAATGTGATGTGGTAACCCAAAAAGCTCATGCGATCTTTGACTACATTAGGAGCAGGAATCCCACTCTATTCTGCATTCCACAGATCTGGGAAGTGTTGAGTGCAGTGCTGGGGACTAGGTTAAGAAGGTTATTAACCAATTAGATAGTAGCAAACTGATGGTCCTTGAGTTCATGGCAGATGAGTAATGGTTGGAAGAACCAGACATATATAGACTGGAAAATAAAAAAGACTGTCAGGACATGGGTGTATGATAGCTGTGTTCAAATGTGTCCTAGTGAATGGAATTTTGGCCTGGAGTCAGGAAGACTCATCTTCCTAAGTTCAAATTTGACCTCACACACTTACTAAATGTATGAGCCTGGGCAAGTCACTTGACCCTCAGTTCCTCATTTGTAAGATGAGCTGGAGGAGAAAACAGCAAACCACCTAAGTGTCTTTGCCACAAAAACCCCAACTGAGGTCACAAAGAGTTGGTCATGACTGAAAAAATAAACAACAAAAAAAAAACTACACAACAAAACCAACATTATTCTTTAGTAGATCAGATCATGAAGTTGTTCTGCTTTGGTTCAGAGAGCAGAACTGGGAAAAATGAGTGGGAGCTGTGAAGTTAGTCTTAATATCAGAAAAATATTCCAAACTGTCCAAAGGTGGAATGGTCTCCATCATTAACAAGGAGAGACCCCCTTCAGAGCTTTCCAAACAAAGGCTGGATGACCAATTGCTAGACATATTTTAGAGGGGGTTGGCTTATAAGGCTGATGACTTTCCTTCTAGCTCTCAAATTCTGTGATTCTGGGATATAGCAAGGAAGTTCCTGAGGTGGAAGATTTAAAAATTTCAGGAATCACTGACCTAGATCCCCATTGTTATCTTGTAAAATAAAAGCAAACAAGCAAATGAAAAAAAAAAACCCTAACCAAGATTCATGATTCAATATTATTTTGACAGATTGGAATGTTGGGTTAAAAAAGATAAAATTACATTTGGCAAAACTATTTTGAGCTTCATTTTTAGGTACTACTAATGATTTGGATGGTCTTAGGATGAGAAAGACCTGGATTGTGAGCTGGACATGTGAAAAATGGTTTGGGCCTCCAGAGACCACAAGCTCAATATCCACTGAGGGTGCATTTATTAAAAATCCAAATGGTATGCGAATGGATGGCATCAAGAAACAAAGAATTGGGAATGTGTTCCATCCTGAGCACTATATGATCAATAGGCTGCTGTCAAACTCAAATGCTTCCAGAAACATACCCAAAACAATTGTGATGGATTCTGGAAGCCATAGTACACAGAAAATTTAGTAAAGAAACTTAGGACGGAAAGATGACTTGGAAAGGAGACAAAAGAGCTGCCATTAAATATTTGAAGGGTGTTTGGTATAGAAAATTAAGTAGACTCATTCTATTTGTTCCTTAAAGAAGAAACAGGATAGGAACATGGTAGAAGCAGATTTTGCTACATTACAAAAAACCATAACTCTAACCCAGAGATTCCCAAACTTATTTGGCTTACTTCCACCTTTAAAACATTACTCAATACCCCCTGAAAATCTACTTTCTTTACCTCTTTGACAGTTTTTTTTTAAATTTGCACCATTTCAAACATATATAGATATACATATAATACATATATAAATGATACATCTTAACTTAATGATTTATTGTAAATTTATGGATTTTTCTTGCATTGAAATTTTGATGACATAAAATTACATCATGTAACCATACAATATCATACTGTAAACAAATTATTTCACACACATGTTCTGCAGATGCATGCTGGACTTCCCAACAATGCATGACATATCCGTCTGCCAACACTTTCTTTTTAAGACCTATCAGCAGATATGACTGTTAATTAGTTCTAACTTGCATTTTCTGTTTTTATTTGGAAAATAATTAATCACTACCATCTTAATTGTTACACAATAGATAAAACGTGCATGAATGGTTCTGCAAGATTTTCTTACATTTTCTTATTTGCTTAGTCTTCAACTGCCCCCTTATTTTTATTTAATGTCCCCCAATTACACCTGAGGCTACTACCACCCCCACTCCCAACCCCATCATTGGAGCAATCCCCCAGGGGGTGGCATTGCCCCCCTTTGGGTACCTCTGCAAAGTCTAACTTCTAGAACTGTCCAGTGATGGAATCAACTGATGTACAAGGATGCTTTCCAGCAGTGCAAGTATCCAAATCAATCAAACAGCCAGCACATGTTAAAAAGTTATTATGTACCAGGAACTCTGCTAAGTTCCAAAGATACCAAAAGTGGGCGGAGGGGGCAAAAATCAGTCCTTTTTTTCAATAAGTTTACATTTTAATGGGGGAGATGTGTACATACATGCATATAAACATGATACATAATGAGTAGATCTAAAGTAATCTTAGAAGGGAAGGAAAAGCAAGTTAGATTATCATGTAACAAAAATGTCAAAGGTATTATCACACAGGACAGAAAGGTAACCAGTGAAACATCTATTATCCTTTATAAAGCTAAGAGCTTAGGAATCCATGGAATCAAAAGCCGAGATGGGGATTAGGTAAAATCTGGTTTTAGAGTAAAACACACGGAGATGATACAGTGATCATGGAAATGGAATGGAAGGAACACTGAAGAACCACCAACCCAAGAGTTTCGGATTGAAGACTAATTACATAGGTGAGTGTTAGGAAGGTGGGGATCATGAAGAAATAAAAAGATTCAGAAAAAATGCTACCTAATGAATCATGGCAACAATCTCCTGTGCTCTCTTTCTTTCCTCCCTAATTCTAAACCATAAGGATGTGATCAGTTAATTCATTCTGGGACTAGAAACTTTATTTGATGGAGAGTGCAGAGCTGACAATTGTGGTAAAATACGGGCTTTAAATGTGTGATTGTCACTGTGTGCTCGCTCCTTAGACTGTAGCTAAGAGTTTCTGGGCATAAAATAATGCATCGTCTAGCTCGATATTTTAATTTTACTTGAGCATATTCAATGATTCTCATGCATCTTTATAGTATGACTCTTAGAAATCAGAATTCATTTTTATAGCTTTGTGCATGAAAATGCTTTGAAGATGAAAAGTATGCTATAAGATCTAAGTATTATTATTTTTTTTTCTTTTGAAAAGGAAAAAAAAAATCTAATATGATTGTTTGATGTCAGAAAACCAGGACATTGCTCTCCCAAATGATGGTGGTGCTGAAGTAGAAGTGATGAAGCAGGAACCTTGAGCCACTTCTTTCTGGTTATTAGCATGGAATAAAATTAGCTTGTTTACAGAATGGAAATTGTCTAAACTTCCCATCTCAGAAAGCTGCAGAGGCCATGGCCTTTCAGTAGCTGCACTGCTCGCAGACCTGCACTCTCTAGAGGTCACTGGGCAAACCCTGCTTTGCCAGTCAGAATGTCCAAGAGATCTAAAGGATAAATTGCTACCCAAATCCCCTGTCCTTCCAACATATCCTCTATCTCTCACTCTTAAGCTGTGCCTGACCTCTCAAGGCAGAGGAGATTCAGTCCAAAAGGACTACATGGAAGACAGCAAAAATCATCTCAAAACAGAGTCTCATGTAGGTTAAACATGAATGTTTGAATCATGGTGACTGAAAAGGCAAGGGGGGCATTGCTGGAGTGATGGCTGGGCCACTGCCTGCCAGGTGACTGCCCCATCCAGATAACTCTTAACAAGGAAGGGATCTGTCCTATGCCATTAAAACTGCCCCAACTAGGAGAGAGGATGGGAATAATTCCATAAAGTGCAAAAGTAACTCCAATGACAATGAGAATGGGCAAGACAGCAAAAGCTACTCCCCTCCCCCCACCACTAAATACACACACACACACACACACACACACACACACACCGTCACATTGGGTCAGCAGCCATATGTGTCCAGTTCTAGAAAGTTGTGAGGATGTTTATTGTTATCCTGGGCTTTTGTCTCATGAGATCAGCCCAAACCCTCAATATTTGACTCGGCCACCACGAACAAATACTCAATTAGATAGAAAATATTGATTATGCCCAGCTAGGATATATCAGGGGATGACAGGGCAGGAAGTTTGCAAGAAGGCATGTGCCATGTAAGTCAAACCACCACCATAACCACCTAGACCACCATCTCCTCTTATACCCTAATTCAAACTTAAGAACCTTGGGATTTGCACTATGGTCAGCCTAGAGCCATTATCCTTGGAAATAACCCCTGTGAAGATACAGTGCAAGTTGGCAAAACAGAAACCATTATATAGCTCCCCAAAAGCAAACAGAAGTACCAAAGTCCCACCCCATGTGCCCCCTTTCCTATGTATGTGCACTTTTTGTGATAATAAACTTCATGGCAATCAAGATAATGCATGAAGAAGATCTTCCAAGAGAGAGGCTGGGAGGCCTTTGCTACACAATAACAGATTTCATCTTTACCATGGTTCTGTTTAATTGGTTGACAATTATATAGAGTAAAGCACTGCCTGCACAGCTGCCCCTAAGCAGGTGTCTCCAAGGCATATATTGTAGTTCTACAAGCTACCTTGGTCTAGATCAGCAGTTCTCAACCTGTGGGTTATGTTCAATTTAAATACATCCTGCGTATAAGATATTTACATTACAACTCATAATAGTAGCAAAAATACAGTTATGAAGTAGCAATGAAAATAATTTTATGGTTGGGCGTCACCACAACATGGGGAACTACATTAAAGGGTCACAGCATTAGGAAGGTTGAGAACCACTGAACTAGATGAAAACTGAGTTTCCATCATTTGGCCATCATTTCAGCATTAATAGCCTGAGATGTCCCAAGGGAGAGGGGGAGGCTGCTCAGTGTTTGTGCTCCCCATTGTCATGAAGGACAAGAATATAATCCTTGTGATTCTTTGTCCGATGTTGTAGTTCTAAATGATAGCCCTCTAACATGGAGCCACTTAAACTAAATGCTCAGGATAACCATAAAGGTATACGCAATCTCAGATGGTGTCTACTTTCCCATTGCCCTGACTCTTTCTAACCCTGTGTCAAATGTGTAAAACATATTGATTCTTCATTTACCCAGACTTCTGACTCACTAGTGTCTATGGCACCAACATCCATTCTTGGGGGCCTCAATGACGGATTCAGACTCACTCAGCTTCTGGTACTGATTAGCCAACTCCCTCACCCAAGTCCACTCATGATAAATGAAATTGGGAATTTCTCCACTGCATCTGGGTCTGATTAGGATATCTGACATCTGTGACTTGTGCTCAACTAAGCCCATATTTAAATGGTAAAAACTTCCCTGGTACAAGCATCTACTACCACTGAGATCATTACCACCATACATATCTCCCTCCCTGGCTGAGTGACTCTGTGTGTGTGTGTATCTGGTTTTGTATGTGTATGCTTTGGGTTTTTGGGTGCTTGACTGCAATGCATATTTTATGCTTGTACTAGCTTTCCAAATACCAATTTTCTGGACAAATATCATGGAACAGTAGCTTCTCAAGAATGAAATCAGGGATCCCTAATTCAAAGAGGAAAAGAGAAGTATAGGATATGATCAAGCCAGCTCAGCTCATGACAAACAAGGCATTTTGGAGAAGTGGTATAAGGAATGGAGTGCAAGGTGGGATCAATGGAATGTAGAATTGTTGAAGCAGGAGAATTGGTCAGATATGGATCAGAATGACTAGGGGATAGTCCATGTGCTCCACAGGCATCCATCCTCTTCATGGCAGAAAGAGAGGAAGGCCTTTAAAATACTGAATGATGTGGCACACTTGTGGGAGTGCCCTGAAAAGAGCTACAGTATGAGCAGTCACCTGTGGGCTTGTCATCTGGGTCCTTATAAAGGATGATTCTTTAGCAATGGCATCAAAGGTTCAATTGAACATTTGAAAGCATAACTTTGCCAAGCTCCCCAGTGTAGATTTGACACAATTTGCCTTCCTCCTTGTGGCATTCACCCTGCTCCAATACTACAACTTTTCTTCAGGTATGCAAGCTTGCTCAAAAATCACTGACCACAGATCAGCCTCTAATTCTTTTAGTTACTTGGGCTATGATTGGTGACTGGATCTGGTGACTTGGACATAATGTGGGCCATTTGATGTCCCAGTAATAGCATTATTGTGACTTCTTAAGACCTAAACACCAAACTCTGGACACCTTGAGGGCAGGACTTTTTTCCATTTGTACCTCCTGAGCTTAGGAAACAGTGTTTAATGAGTGCTTTGCCATCATCCATCCATCCATCTACCCATCCATCCATCCATGCATCCATGCATCCATCCATGCATCCATCCATCCATCCATCCATATATCTATCTACCCATCCATCCATCCATGCATCCATCCTTCCATCCATCCATCCATCCATCCATTCATCCATCCATCCATGCATCCATCTATGTATCCATCTATCCATGCATCCATCCATGTATCCATCTATCCATCCATCCATGACTACACAGTAGCAGTGCTAGTGTCACAATACCGATTATGGACATCACTACTACTTACTGGGATCCTCCTATATCCACTCAAACTGTCATTGTTTCCATTAATATATCACAAGATTTGGCTCAAGGAATCAAAATTCTGACTTGGAGAAAAATAAAGAACCCATGGGCACCAACAGTATTTACATTGGCCATGGCCATCAAACATATCTGTATAAGGAAATGTGGAAAATGTGGGTGTGCTAAGGTCCTGTTACTGGAAGTTGCTAGCCACCAATACTAAGCCTGGAGATGCTTATAAGACAAGGTTTGCCCCAGAGCATAGAGAGTACACCTTAGAGTCAGAGAGCCCTGGGTTCAAGTCCTGCCTTCTGACATACTGGTTATATGTCCATCTACCTATCCATATAATGTAAGTTACTTGACCTCACTAGAAAGCCCTCTAAGACTCTCAAAGGAGGTGTCAACTTTTATTGGGATGGGAGTTTCTTTGCCAGAATTTCCCCATACCAGTGGGATTCAGTGACTCATCCAAAAACCTAAATAGTAACAAATCTCTGAGAGTCTGAGGTGCTCTGAGGTCCCAGGAGAGCTGAGGTCATGCCATTCACTTCACAGAGACAAATGGAGCAGTCCTCACTGTCAGCGCCAATGAGCCAAGGGATGCTCTCTCTCTCTGCTTGCCCCACTTCAGAGCCCTTATCCCTTAAACTAAACACAGTGATTTAGTAAAAGAAGGAGTGACAGTCAAAGTGTGTGTGTGTGAGTGTGTGTGTGTGTTCAAGCACGTGTATGTGTACTTTTGATTGGTCACACACATTCCCCAGCCAACCTTGTTTGGAGAAATAACCAGGACAGCCAGGTGTGAGCCTCTTTTGTCCCTAGCTTTCATTTCTTCAAAAGGAAACAAGAAATGAAAAAAAAAAAAAGGAAAAGTCTGTGAGGGAGCACTAGAACTAAGAAGGATTTGACAAAGTGATGCCCTTGATGTCCAAAGCGGCAGCAGACAGATGGAGGCTCTTGCAAAGACATTGGCAGGATCTCAAAAAAAATGTGGAAGGGGAAATTTCCCATTTCCTTCCACCACATAAAAATCTAGTTGGGTCTCTCAGCCTCCCATTAGGGTCCACCCAGACTGCTCCTCATTTTGAAAGAAATGGATGAAAACGGTCTACACTGCTGTGCTAGGTAGAACTGGAAGTGAGTCATGATGGGGGCTTATTCAGATCTCATTTCTTTTTTCACTCTGCTTAACAGGATCTTTTCATAATTTACTTCAACATGAGTAGGAGCATAGAAAGCACTGTTCTAACTGACCAAAGGTACTCTGCTGTGTTTTTAAATTTGATTTTGCCCAAAGGAGGCAGCATCTGGCCCGATCAATGTCTGGCCACTTCCCTGTGAAGAAGTGAGCAGTAGTGAATGAGTAATTACAAGCCACCTCTGGTGAGGTTAAGTGACCTGCTCCATAAAGACCCCATCTTTGAGACCCGAAATGCATGGGCATGATTGCCAAGCCAATGATCTCTGAAAGATGGGGGGCGGGGGCAGAAGGAAGAGGCACTGCATGATGTAAGATGGGTAAACACTGACTATAAAAGTAAAGATAATGGCTTCTGGAAACTACAGGCCAATGAGTTTGATTCTGGGAAAATATAATCAAATTTAAATAGGTAGTTCATTCACTTCTCAAAAAAAAAAAAGCTACGTTCATGAGTAACAAGTGCGGATCAAGAGCAGATCCTAACAAGATAAACCTCAACTTCTATTGTGACCAGTTTACCACACAAGTAAAGCACTGGAAATATTTAGATATGCCTTCAGCAAATAATTGAACATACTCTTTCCTGTACCTTTTCAGGGCAAACTAGGGAGACATTTATTAGTAATCATCCCCTGCAGAGGAATTCAGCACTGGTTGAACAGCTGGGTTCAACTCATTGTTATGAATCACTTGAAAAATGTGAGATGCACAAATTTAGAGACATCTCCAATCAAATGTTCATGAGAACTATGGGCATCTATCCTGTGGTAGAGCCTTCTGAATTGACGTTGATCTTATCCACCATAGTCATGCACACTGGCCTTGACTCCCATGTCATTTTGGACCTCTTCCAGCATGAACAACAATAACCAACCAACCATTAATCACTTGACTTAAGCTTGGAGGGAAGTCAGTAGTTGAGTACCATAGGGAGATGACCTTGACCCTCTGCTGATTAGCTTTTTTATTAACAACTTGTTGACACATAAGTTATCTTGTTCTGTGTCTGGCCTGCTTCTTTTAGCTTATTTTCAGGACTGCAAAGGGAAACAAGCAAATGGCTCAGAGAAGCACTGTCCTGTTACCTTTGGGGAAGTGATGTAAGCAATTATGTTAACCCCTCTGTTCCTATAGGAATAATTAATGGCCCTCTTTCCTAGCTAATTACCATGTGTGTTATGGTATTTATTTTCACCTGTCATATCCACTGACAATGATTTTATTGGGTTCCTCTTAGTTGCATTTTGGACAAAAAGAAATATTTATAGTACTAAAAATTAAGGTTTCTAGTCAGTCTAAGTAATTATGTGATGACCAGTATTCTATGACCACCCTTCCATGCCCACACCATTAACAATGTAAGAGTGAAAGGGGATCACAGAGGTGTGAGGATGATTCTGTGTTTCTGTCCATTCCATCTATGGGTTTCCACAACCACTTTGGCCCATATAGTGGAGGTGAAGTGATTGGATCTTTCTAAACGTAAACTTCCCTGGGCACAGTAATCTAACCCGTACTGCAGAAAAACTGCCACCACATTTGGCACCCCACGTCCTTTCATATTGGCAGAATGAGTCAGACAGCCCATGCCCTATTGTCAGAGACCTTTGGAATCTGGGGTTATGCCCACACCACCCTGCAGCATCTGAGTGAGCGATGAGACTCCTATGGAAGGAAGGAAGACACTGAGCTGATAAATTGGGAATGACAGAGTATTTAACCAAGGACAGGCAGGTGGTATATCAAGTTATACAGCCAAGCTGAAGATGACTACTTATGCTTTTAACAGTGAGATGTTCCAACAGCTTCTGACAAATGCTTACAAGCCAAATGTATCACTGTTTGCTATGCAAAACACTGTGCCTCCAGGGAACATTCTCCTCATCTACGGGATCTCATTTGTTATGTGAATGAAATGTGAAAATAATTTCCCCTGTCTCCCCAGCCTTGATCTATTGATATAAACTGCAAGAAGAAATTCCTTTCATGGGCAAATAAGCAGATGAGTATCTTTACAGAATACAAAGAGGTCATTTAGGGTTTGTATATTCAATGTTGCTCAGACCTTGGATGGACCAAGTAGGATCTTTGTCTTTTATTGATCGCTTGTCTCATATATTTCAAACCAGGCAGTTAGCTCAAGTAGCCTGTGTTTAATGGGGTCTGACCAGTTGGCCATAAGACTGGACATAGCTGGGTCCACAGAATCCCAAGTGATTCTTTTCTCTGCTTCCCCAAGGACTTGATTTCTACTTCTTCTAGTCCCCACTCTCTCTATCTGACCCTGGGCAACAGTTAAATGAAATAGCTAAGTCCCTCCCGCTTGCATATTGGGCTACAGAAGGACCTAGAGAACATTTCCTGGGCTGGGACACAAGCTTTGGCTGTTAAAAACAAAATCTATTCTACAATATCATGACATGTTATTTTTGAGGGGGTGTTATTGTGATATTTCCATGGATATAAGATATCATCAGTGTGGGTACTACCTATGGACTGCTCCATTAATATGCCAAAAGATGCAAAAATTGGAGCCTCCAACATTCTGGGTGGACCTCTTGAGGGTTCAGAGAATTACCAATGAACAGGGGACAAAAGATACCTAGGAAGAGATGTCAAGACTTAATTGAATGGCATGCCAATTAAAAGAGATGTGTATGAAAGGAGACTTAAAGGAGGCTCTTTCTTCCTTCCTTTCTTTCTCTCTCTCTCCTCTCTCTCTCTCTCTTTCTCCCTCTCCCTCTCTCTCTGTCTCTTCCTTTCTTTAAATTTCAGACCCCTTGTCTTATGGTTACTTCTGCCTTATCTCATCCTTAAGGTTTGGGTCATTTTATTTTTCTAACTGGTAGATTTCTTTTTGAGGATTGTTAGTGTCTCAACCTCTTCTACTTTTTTCAACAAGCCACACATACAAATATAGAAACTCAAGTCAAGAGCATGAACTCACTTTCTAAATATCCCCTGGCAACCCTTCCACTCAGCTCCCTGGTACTCCAGACAATTATTTACTTGGACTTCAGAGCCCTCTGACCCAAATGGGTCAGTGTCTCTTCAGCTATGGACTTCCTGGCCATGGAACTGAAAAACGTCTTACCTTTGTACCCAGGCTTCTGAAGTTAGGTTGACTTTTCTTGAATGAAATTCCAAGGCCTTTCTTTTTGTTCTTCAAGGTTCCTCATCTACTTGGCAGTTGCCTCCCTGCCCTCCTCATGCTGTTCATGGTGCTTTATCCCTGAAAAGCTCTCACTCTTGACCTTGGTCCTTTCTCTCTATCTCTGTTTCTGCCTAGAGCAAATTCCTCAGCTGGGTTGCACTAGAAAATCTGCCTATTCAATACCAAGTGACATCACCTACTCTATTTACTATCCTCAGATGATGTCTGTTCCCTATGGCTTCCTGGCCTTTCCTCTCCTGGCTATTCTCAGGACATCTCTTTTCTCAGATAATACATCCTTTTCCTGGTTTGGTCTGAGGGCCCATACTGACTCACACTTGGTTCCTAGATCATGGACAGCCCTGATATCACTGGGAGTCTGTCATGGGTCTAATTATATTTTTCAACAGCCTCTGGGTCTGCATGGATACAGTGGCAACCACACTGGCATACTCAGGATGACCACTAGCCCAAGTTTTTAGATCTGCTTTACTAGGAAAGACTCGTTGTTTAAGGGGTCAACAATCTTTTTTAAACTAAATTCACTAGTTCAGCGGGGGAAAAGTCAGCACCCTGAATTTCAGACAAAATACAAACAGAAAATACTAGCAGAGAAATAAAGAACAACAGAGAGGGCTCTGACTGCCCAAATCAACTATACACTTTACATACAGTCCCTGGTTGAGAAAGCCTTTACATCTGATCACTTCAGGAGCTCTGAACATAGAGCCACTCAGAATCTCAACTAGGGAATCACAAGATCCTTCTCATGAGTGAGCACCCAAGGAAAAACACCAATTCAGAGTATATATACACTTCTCAGAGTCAGAAGGAATCACAAGTGACTCAATGTCTACTTAGAAATTAACAAAAGGTGTAAAGCCTTCCTACAAGCAAGCCACCCCTAAGCAAGCTTCCCTTAATGGGCTCCATAGGAGGCCTATTAGAGGGCCAGGAAGATCTTAAATCCATTAACATTACAATGGGTCCTAGGCTTCCCATACTGAGCAATATTATTCTCTGCTTTCCAGGACTAGTTCAGGGATCCCCAACTTCCTTGAAACCCGCCCTGAGGTCCCTGCTCCATTTCCTTCCAGCTGCCACACACAGGTCAATAGAATCCCAGAGCCCTTTGCTGCCCTGTCCTATCCTATCTGGTAGCATCCTTTTGGGTATCTGTATGTTGCATTAATCACTGAGCACCAGGCTTGTAAAGACAAAGGAAAAACCTCTCTAACTTCTATAAAGGATTTAAAATTGGGTGAGATACCTCACCTCACATACTCAGTCACAGATGAGTCCCGCAATCACCCTACTATGGAAAAAAAAAACTTTGGCCTTATTATCCCCATTTTATGCATGAAAAGCTCAGGCAAGTCCATGGTCATGCAATGATTATTGGATGCAGACCTTGGCTCTAAGTCCAGGCTCTCTCCACCATGCCACCTCTCCCAGAAGCTTGTTGATCATACTGTAGACTCCTCAATGTCCCCAAATGGTCTTTTCCAGTCATTCATTCAACATTCAGCAGACATTTGGCAGGACCTGCTCCAGTAGCTTCATCCCCACCACAGCAGACACTTTTATTTTTCTTCAACTAACTGTAATCAGAAGGAAAATTCCTTCATAGCATTCTCACAAAGTGTCTATACAAGAGATTATAATTATAATAATATAATAATTATATACTTAATATGTAATTATATAATATATAATTAATATAATATAGTTGCAATTATAATCATGGTCTAAAACATTATAAATATTCTCTCAATTTCCCCCACATACACATACACACAATAATTTAGTGATTTTGCCCCTTTAAAACATCCTGAAAATTAATCCTCTAGTGTCTAGATGAGGGGGCCATACAAAGGCCAACTTTCAGCAATGGTTTTCTTCACCCACCCCCATCCCCCATTTGATAGAAAAGGGGAAAGAAGGAAGGGTTGTTTTCTAGTCATTGTGTGTGGACTGGAAGGAATCAGTAAACTCCAGAGCCCAAACTGGAGCCTAGAAGATGTGCCTCTTGAAAGACTCTCCCACAAGTATTAAATTTAAAAATCAGTCCTGCTTCCTAGAAAGATGCCACCCCACTGAGAGCTGTGTTCAACGACCCTGGAGCAGGAAGATGTCTGCTCACCAAAGATGCTCCCAAGAGACCCTCACTGGTTTAAGTGTCCAATGGAAGGTGAGGTCTTCCAGGCAACCCTGGTTGTGAAACATACTGAACTGATCACCCAAGTTTGATTTACGTAGCTAACAGATACTCAGAAGACTTCAACCTGACTCTGCACACAGGAAAAAGCAAGTGGATGCCTAATAGCAGATTATCACACACACACGCACACACACACATGCACACACACTCACATACATGCGCACACACACACACACACACACACACACTGAAACCTGAGCTGAGGGCAGAATTTAAAAGGCCAAAAAGGAAGAAAGAAAGTTGCTTCCATCTCAGTGGAGGAGGGCACCTGCAGAGATCTAAGCTGCTTTGTGACATTCAAACCCACCACACTCACCACAACATCCACTGCTCTGCTTTTTGGCATACTTGAGCCAAGGCAGTAAATGCCAGAAAATCACAATAACCACATGGCTCATCCTTCAGTCATGTGCTGTAAGGATGGCCACGCACACAGGCTGAACAGTCTCTCTGGAGATCAGACGTGCGCACGGCTAGCTCTGACTACAGCATCAATATCTACACGTGTGCTCGTGCTGGAATGTGTTGACATTCAGCACTCTTGAAATGGAGAACACACGGCCCTACCTTTCCCCCTGAGCCACCCACAGAGCAGGGTTGGGTTTGACCAAGCTTCTTCCTTGAGTCCTCCCTCCCAGCTCCAGTGGGGAAGGGAGCTTTGGGGCTGCTTTGTGAGGATTCAACCATTTGCTTACATGGTATCCTGTTCATTCTTCCACACGCTCATGGGTATCACCACAGTGTGACAATGATAATAGCTACATACCTACTACATGCCAGGTACTGTGCTTAGCACTTTCCAAATATTGCATCATTTGATCTCCAAATAAAAACCCTGGGAAATGGGCGCTATTATTAGCCTCATTTGACAGTTAAGGAAACTGAGGCAAACATATTAAATGAACTGCCCAGAGTCAAAAAAACAAGATGGCATTTGAACTCAGGTCTTTCTGATTACAGGCCCTGCTCTCTACCCACTGCATTATTTAATTGCCCCAGAGTAAGTCAGAAAAGGGTCATCTAAACCACAGCTTCTTAACTTGGGGTCCATGAACAATACCGCCCCCCCCCCTCCACCCAAGGCATCCATGGAAAGATTGCAGGGGGCCATAAACTTGGGTGGGGGGGAAACATTTTTATTTGTATAATCTTATATATTTCACTTAAAAACATTCTTCTGCAGAGAGGCCCATCAGTTTGATCCCCAAAAGACTAAGAACCACCCTGGCCTATGGGAAAGGCAGATGGCCCCCAGTGACTGTAATGAGCCCCCCTCTACTCAGCTGAGAGCTCCATTCTCAGCTTCTGATGGGCTGGGGTCTAAGAGAGCAACACTGAATGGCTTCTACAGAGGAGGAATCCAAGGCCCAGAGATGCAAAGTATTTTGTCCATGATCAGACATTTTCTAAGAGGCAAACTTGGAGCTAAAATCCAGGACCGCCTGCCTCTCAGAGCCCATTCTTCTCTCTGATGGCCTCGCCCTTTCTCTGGAGACAGCTTCAGTAACTCCATGCAGGCCCATCGACACAGTCCCTGATTGGGCCTTGCCAACAATGGTTTCTAGGATTATCTCAGAGAGTGCCTTGGCTAAGGCCCAAAGGAACAGAGGCCTGAGGGAATGTGGCAGGCAGAGGGCTTGCTCCCAATCTTTCAGCAGCTATCAGAAGCAGAGCGGTGAGGAAGACCACAGGTCTGCAGGGAGATTGGTATTCTGGCCCCAGCTCTGCATCCCAATTTAGGATAAACACTTAGCCCAGCCACAGAAAACAACATATGGTTAAGGAGGAGAGCCATCACAAAGCTGTCCCCCAGGCTTTCATTGAACTAAAACTCTTCCTTTTCATGACATTCCTTGGGCCTGGGGCAGGCTCAGTTGACACATGACTGCCGTATGCCATTTGAAAGCAGAAAAGATGGTTCTTTAAAAAGTTTTAATAGATATTTTTTTCTTTCAGTTACAGTCCCATAGCTTTTCAGTTTGTGCCTATGCCAGGCCCCTCATCGCTTGAGCCGTAGCTGCAAGAGGGGCTGGGAAGGTCAATGGGACTCCTGACCAGGTGAGGCAGGATACCCCGTAACACAAGGTCAAGGTCAAATCTGAAGCTTAGCAGAGAGATACAGAACACGCAGAGGGGACCCTGGCTTCACTCTTCACATGACTGTCACTTTCTAAGGAGTTTGGGAGATGGGGGAAAGTTGAGGAGTTGAATGATTCTGAGAAGAGAGGTTAGGGCGAAAGCCAGAGAAGTGAGGGGCCTGGGTCATGGAGTGAGGCCACGATGGTCAGGGCACACTGATGTTTCACCAGGGCACAGCTCCCACAGAGACAGGCAGACAGATCGCATGGGGAAGGAAACCCCCACACCACAAACCAGCCCTATGAACATCAAACTGCCTTCTTGTGTTTGTTTTCCTGCTTGTTTTTCTTTCGTTTGGGGGGTCTCTCAAAGACCATGAATCAAAAGTGCTTCTTTCAGCTTTCATCTGTGGGGGGCTTTGCTATCCCAACAGTGGACTCTGGCAGGGACATTTTCCTCAATAGAATGAACATTCTTCTCAGAGCTTCCTGAGGATGGAGCTTGCTTTATCGGTGGCATTGGCACATCTGCTACCTAATAGAGAGCCTGGAACATACTTGGAAGATGTGTTATAAGCAATCACTGGGTGGAACTGAGCTCCACCAACCCTCACACACATGCACACACACACACACAACATACTTCTTTCAGATGCCATCTCCAACTTAAGTTTTGCCAGTTTGCTTGGTAAGATACATATCTATAGTAGTACCTCCCTTATATTGATGTAAATCTCTACCTACTCAAAGCTCACCAGCCTCCACCTGTGTGGGTTCTGCTCAAGTAACATGGCCCTGGCACAGTGTAGGGATGAGGGAGAAGACAGGAACCATGATGGTTCTGAATTTCAGGGATGTTGGCATCTTTGCCCAGCTGCTGCCATTTGCAGCCTTGGCAATAGTAGTACACAGGAGTTGGCCATAGAAGTTTCTTTATTTTTTTTTCTTAGAAAAACACTTTATTTTTGTTTAAGATAAATTGAAACCTTCAGAGACATGTGTACAATCCTCTTCTAAGACAAGATATGAAGGACCAAAGCATGGTTCATGAACCCATCACACCCCCTTTGACTAGAAATCATCCATTTCTGTATGATCTCTTCTCACATAGGACACTTCACACCAGTTATTTCTGTGCACAAAAAGCCGTATTTCAGATCATTCCACATTTACAAATCACTGCTCTCAGTACAGACACCACAAAGACAAAGATGGTATCAGGTCAAATATCAAATGGTTCTTAAACAAAAGTACAATCTTTAAAATGGTCACAGATGCATTTTTAAAAATTATTTTTAAGACAGGACAGAATGGCTAAAATTATTTTTCATGAATTTGTCAAAATTGTTCAATATCTTACTTCAAATGAAAGGACACAGATTATTGATCCAAAGTGGCTTCCTTCTTTTTGTTCAGTTGTGTCTGCCTCTATCTGACTCCATTTGAGAATTTCTTGGCAAGTCGTAGTTGGCCATTTTCTCATCCAGCTCATTTTTACAGATGAGGAACTGAGGCAGACAGTTAGTAAGAGTTTGAGGTCAGATTTGAACTCAGGAAGATAAGTGCTCCTGACTTCTTGCCCAGAACTCTTATCTACTGCATCACCTTGGCATTATTGTTCAGTCATCCTAGTCATGTCTGACTTTGCAGGGTTCTGTGAATCATTGTGGGCCAGCTCCTTTTATCCTCCACTGTGTCCTGAAATCTTTCCAAGCTTACGTTCATTGCTTCTCTGACCCTATCTTTCCATCTCATCCTCTGCCATCCCCTTCTCCTTTTGCCTTCAATCTTTCCCAGCATCAGGGTCTTTTCCAAGAATCCTGTCTTCTCATTACATGACCAAAGTATTGAGGCTTCAGTTTCAGTATTTGCCTTCCCAGAAAATAGTCTGAACTGATTTCTTTGAGCATTGACTGCATTGATCTCATTGCATTCCAAGGGATTCTCCAAAGTCTTCTCCAGCCATACAATTCAAAACTGATTCTGCAGCGGTCTTCTTCCCTTATTGTCCAACTCTCAACTGCCATAGATTGCTACCAGAAAAAAAACATTGCTTTTACTAAATGAACTTTTGTAAGGAAGGTGATGTCTCTACTTTTCAGTCTGCTGCCCCGCTGCCATGGTTTTCCTTCTGAGGAGCAAGAAACTTTTAATATCATGGCTGGAGTCACTGTCTGCAGTGATCTATGAGCTCGAGAATATAAAATGTAAAATCAGACACTGCTTCCATTTGCCAGGAAATGATGGGATCAGATGCCAATATCTTACCTTTGTTTTGTTTTCTGTTAACCCTCCAGCCAGCTTTTACACTCTCCTCTTTCACCCTCATCAAGAGGCTTAATTCTCCTTCACTTTCTGCCACCAGAGCAGTATCATCTGCATATCTGCGATTCTGGTGATTTCTCCTGGCACCCTTTTATTACTATTATTTATTCCCAACTTTTGATTCATTCATCTTGACATTTTGCGTGCAGTACTCTACAAATAAATTAAATAAATAAGGTGAAAATGGACAGCCTTGTGTTATGGGAATCTGAAGATCTTCCCTGACCCTAAGCCCTTTGATAAGCTTAAGTGGCTACATGACTCTGAGAACCTTCCCTGATTTGAAAGTATACTCTGCCCCTCATAGGCTGCATGTGGTACGTGGAGCCTGTGGCGGGAGGCTTGTTTTTTGGGAATGCCCACACCTTGTTACTTTGTGATTGGGCAGTGGGTCAAGAGGGCTGTGACATTCTCCAATCCAGAGAAGGCTATATATACCCTGATGTGAGGTTTTGCTTTGGGGCTCACTTTGGAAAGAGTTGTATGATTTGGCCAGATGAGACTCTGGGAAGCCGTTGAGTCCCCCACCCTCCCTCCTTTGAAAAACCCAGATGTTGGTGCTTCCCTCTCTGGTAACTGAATAGGTATGGATGTAATGGTCAGATGCTGGAAGCCCGTCTGCTGATCTGTTTCTTTGTTTGCTTGTAACTTCTGTTTGTAACTTGTGTTTGTATTCTCTGAAGGTCAGGGTGCTGACTTTTTCCCCTGAACTAGGTAAATGATATTTGTTTGATTGATTAAATTAAGATTGTTAACCCATTTTGAGTTGCTTTTCTTTAGAAAAGCAGATCTAAGAACCTGTGCTAGCAGTCACCCTGGGTATGCTAGGGTGCTTGCTGATATACCTTGTTATATTCCTTTTCCAATCTTAAACCAACCAGTTGTTCTAGATTTGGTTCTAAATGTCTTAACCACATACAGGTTCCTCAGGAGGCAAATCAGATAAGGTCCTCCCATCTCTTTGAGACATTTTGTTTTGATCCACACAAAGGCTTTGGTATAGTCAATGAAGCAGAAGCAGATGATTTGTGGGGAACTTCCTTGCTCTCTTCATAATCCAGCAAATGATGAAAATCAGGTCTCTGGTTTCTCGCCTCTATGATAATCTCTCATCTCTTCTGATAATTCTCAGTTCACACATTGCTGAAGCCTCACTTGCAGAATCTTAAGCATAACCTTGCTGTCCTGTGAAATGGCAGCACTTGTTCAGTAATTTGAAAATTCTTTGGCATAGCCCTTCTTTAGGATTGGGATATGAATTGGTCTCCTTCCATCCAGGGGTGTATCAACAATGCATTATTCATAATGCCTACAGTAACTATACATATGCTGATATGGTTATTAATCACAAAATATAACAGGCTCTCTGCATGGGGGACAAAGCTAGAATATTTATTCAAATACCAAAAAACTGAGTCCCCAAACCAGAAAATCAAAGCCATCACTGTAGCTATGGAGTTGGCACACACAGTTAATGCAGTAAAAACCCACATTATCAAGCTTTCAAAACAGAACAGGCTACCTCAAGCAAAGATCCTCCTCTCCTCACTCACAGTAACTGCTTAGCATCCACACAGCTCACTCCCAGCAGCTCCAGCCCCCTGCAGTTCCCATCCCCAGCAGGAGTCCTTAGCATGAAATTCTGGCTTGCTCAAAAAAAGGAGTTTGTCACTCCGCCAGCCCCCACTGCCTCTTTCAGTCACTGTACTGGCTGCAGCTGGGCCCTGGCTTCCTCCTGTCACACCCCTTCCTGCTATGTCAGCAAGTTCAAGGAGCATGGAAGAGCTTCAAATCTCATAACCATTACAAGGGGCCACTGTTGAGTTTTCCAAATCTGCCAGCACCATGAGCACAGCACTTAGACAGCATCACCCTTTTGGATTTTAAATAGCTCAGCTAGAATTCCATTTTCTCTGCCTGCGTTATGGTTAGCCATGCTTCCTATGGCCCACTTGCTTTCATTCTATAAGACATCTGGCTCTAGTTCAGTAATCACACCATCCTGCTCATTGGGGATGGTCACCATAGCCCTTTTCTGTAATTCCTACCACCTCTACTTAATCTCTTCTATTTTCGTTAAGTACCTAACATTTCTGTCTTCTTTCATGCCAATTTTTACACAAAACATAACGTTGGCAATTAGTTTTCTTGGAGCAATCTCTTGTTTTTGCATTCTTTTGTTATCTTCTCTTTCTTTGCATTGCTCATTTAAGGAAATCATTTTATATCTCCTTGCTATTGTCCTTCAATCTGCATTGAGTTGGGTATATCCTTCCCTTTCTCCTTTCCTTTACTTCCCACAACTATTTGTGAAGCCTCATCAGACACCCATTTTGCTTTCTTGTTCTTTTTCTTTGCGCTGGTTTTTGTTGCTGCCTCCTGGACAGGATTGGGAATCTTTGTTCATGTTCTTCTTGTACCCTAGAGACAAGATCTAATCTCTTAAATCTGTTCAGCACTTCCATTTCATATTCATAAGGGCAGGCCATACCTGTGGGGTGTGAATTTTGCCATGAGAAGTTTATGTTCTGCGTCACAGTCAGCTCCAGGTCTCATTTTAATGGACTGTATGGCACTTCTCCACCTTTGACTGCAAAGTATACAATTGATCTGACTTTGATATTGCCCAGCTGGTGATGTCCATGTGCAGAGTTGCCTTTTAGGTTGTTGAAGAAGAGTATTTGCCATGACCAACGAGTGAGTTATCTGGACAAAATTCTATTAGCTTCTGCCCTGCTTTATTTGGTACTCTAAGGCTAATCTTCCCAGTTATTCCAAATATCTTGTGATTTACTATATTAGCATTCTAATCCCTTATGATGAATGTGACATTTTTTTACTGTTATTTCTAGAAAATGTTGTTCTAGAAAATGCTCAGGTCTTTATAGATCTGAGCACCTTTGACCTCTTTGGCATCAGTGACTGGAGAACAGAATTGTATTACCGTGATGCTGAATGGTTTGCTTTAGATTAGAACAGAGATTGTTCTGTCTTTTTTGAGGTTATTCCCCAGGGCAGCTTATCCCACTCTTTTATTGACTGTGGGGCTACTCCATTCCTTCTAAGAGATTCTTGTGTATAGCAATAGATGGAATGATCCCCTAGATTAAATTCACCCATTCCTGTCCATTTAACCTCACTGACAAGATGGTGATGTTTAATCTATTTATTTAACCACATCCAGCTCACATTGATTCATAGTTCTAATTTAATATTGAATTTTAGAGAATCGGACTTTCTTTTTGTCACCAAACCCATGCTCAGTTGAGCTTCCTTTTTGCTTCGGCCCAGCCTTTTCCTTCTTGGACACCTTTCAACCCAAGGGGATTATCTCCTGATCTCTTCTATCATTTGGGTTTTCTTGGCAAACGTGCTGCAGTGGTTTGTCATTTCCTCCTCCAGCGGGTCATCCTTTACCAGAACTTTCCTCTCTGACTCGTCTTTCTTGGGCAACACTACATGGCATAACTCAGAGTTTTATTGAGCCACACAAGCCCCTTCACCATGACAAGACAGTGATTTAGGAGGGACCTGCACCACCTTGCTGCCCAAATCAAAATGGCTAAGAGGGAATATGGCAGCAACTCAGCGTCTACAGAGTTTTCACTGATATTTCCTAAGAAGCCACAAACAATGACACAAAAAATCCTGAACCCAAGTGTGTTTTTTTTTCCCCACATGCACTTCTGGTCTGTAGCTGTTTGGCTATGGTTATAACAGACCCCAGAGCCACACTTTACTAAAAGTTCACTTACTGACAACATTTAGAAGGCAAGGTCCTGCCTAGCAGAATTTCATTTTCCCATTATCAGGGCTCCAAATGTGATTTTCTGTCACTTACCAGCTCTATCAAACCAGGGCTCAGAGACCTGTTGTGAAGCAAACATACACAACCTAATACCATGATACTGTAAGGTGTGTCCCATCTTCTCAGGAGAAATCTAAGAATCTGTCACTGTCAGCATTTTCTTTGTGAGACAGTTGTAGCAACTGGCAAGTATCATCATTGTAGAATCTGAATAAATCAGTCTTAGTTTGGGAATGATAGGGCCTGTTTCCCATGCACAAATCTTTGCTTAGCTTTTTACAAAAACCACGCTTTTTATCACTATTCATAGGGAAGCAACACCATGCCTGCCTGTGCCCACCCCCACCCCTCCACCTCAGCAACCCCCTCCCCAGCAGCTTTCACCACTAAGCTCAGACCTGCTTGTCTTGGAGCTGGGACAGCATCACTCACTATATTTGTTTAATGAGCATAACTCATTGATGACAAGATCAATGCCCATAATTGGGTTAAAGTACAGGAACCCAGTAAAATTAGCAGTTGCAAAAAACTTAGGAATAACAAACTAAAAGATGACCATGAAAGTCCCTATGTCAATACTTTCCAAAAATGGCTCCACATTATGCAAGGGACCATTTCCAATTCATTCCTTGACCAAATCCTCCCAAAGGAAAGTACCTCCAGAACAGAGAGCAAGATGGAAAGAACAGTGAGAAGTCTTGAGGTTCAGGAGCACACCCCTAGCCCAGCCCAGGAAGTCGAGCCATCAGCTAGAATGTTTAACAAGGGATTCCCTCCAGCACTTCCAAGGGGGCTCTTTAAAGTCAAGGCATTTTGTGATGTTCTCCTCCTTTCTTGCATCAGGCATATTGTCTGAGTGAAAAGGGAGCAAGTTTCTGCATAATCAGACCACTCCAGATGCCACATACTACGTAGGTGTTGGGGAGCTCTTTAAGGCATACAACAGGAATAATGACTAGGTTGACATTCTGTATTAACTCTTTCAGACAAAACTCTTTCTCCATGAGGAGAGGCCCAAGGGCCCTGTTGTTTTAGCCAGAAGATGAGTTCTTCAGCTGCTCATTTTTCAACCGCATTGTGAAGTGACAGGTCATGCTCTGATTCTCCATTCTCCCATGATATACATGTAGGACCACTGAAACATCAATTAAAGTTGTCAGTACTCCAGAAAAGCCTATCTCCCCTCCCCTTTGTTCATCCTGCATTTAGAGCTTTAGGAATCAGATCCTTTCCCTATTTATGGAAGGCTATAAGACGGCAACCTGTTTTACTGCTCTCCTGGATGCCTGCCAATCAGAATTTGATGGCGTCCCAAAAAAACTTTTCAATGACCTATTTTTAGGAAAATGTTCCCATTTCCCTTTGCACTCTGAACTCTCTGTTTCCTTTGAGAACACAGAGGCAGGCAATGCTGACAAAGCTGTGCCCACAGTTCAAGGTGGTGGGATTCACCAGGATGCTGAGAATATTCCTTAATAGAAATTGGATGACTAACACCAGGGCCCGCCCTTCTTCTCCAGTGTTCATCATATTGGGTGCTTGCTTTCCATGGTTTTCCTAGATCATTCCATACTAGGAAGATATTATTTTAGATTTGTAGGGCCTACAAGACTTAATTAAATTGTGCAGTGCTGGAGTCAGCCCCAACATGGTGGTACTGCCCACCTGGGGTCCGTACAACTTCACTAGAGAGAAAGCCAAATAACAAGACTGGTGAGGAGTTGAGGAAAGGAAAAGGCGCAACAGTTTTCTCAGTTTCCAAGCAAACTAGCCCCTCTGTGGTGCACACAAATGATTAAAGGAATGCTATGGGAAAATTAAGAATGACTCGTGCTTAATCATTTACAATCCTGGCATTACTGAGCAGCCTCAGAGCATGCGCCTCATATGTGAAGTTGGGCTCCTGGTACACTGCTGTCCTCTTACAGCTTCGTCTTTGTCTGTCAGCAAGTCAGTCAGTCAATAAACAAGCGCTTGTTAAACATTACCTCTCTGTTGGGCACTGTGCTATGCTCTTGGGTTACAAAAAAGGGTAAAAGACAGTACTTGAGCCTTTCTCTACCACTTCCCTCTGGAAGATCACCCAAATTATCCTGGGCCCCTATGGCCTCTCCCTCTGCTGGCTGGTTGATCCCAGCACCCATGGTAATCACGTCTCCATTCTTCTCCAGGGTATGCTCTCAATTCTCCTCAGATACTTTCTCTGGCATGCCCCCACCTCTCTTCCCTTTCCCATTTGGGCATTTATATTCCTACTGCTTAGCAAAGTTCTTGGTACATAGTACCTGCCATTTGAATTATGAGGTTGGAAGCCAGGCTGCACAGTGAAGAAGAGAGTATGTGAAAAGGAGTGGAGACGTCAATTGTTGATGGCCTTCTCAAGAAATTTAGCTACAAAAGAGAGGAGAGATACCAGACAGCTACCAGGAATCGATGGATCAAACAAGAGGGTTTTTTGAGTGTAATGAAGATAATGGTATGTTTGCAAGCAGTTTGAAAGTCTCCAATAGACAGGGAGATGTTGAAGACAAGTCAGAGAGTCAGATGATAAAGGGGGAAATGTGCTGGGAAAGATGGAACCCAATGAAATCTCTTAGACATGTAGAGGGGTTGTCTTATCCTTGGCAAAGAGGGGCAGTCTCTTTGTCTGAGCCAACAGCAGAAGAGCCATTATCGAGAAGTGTCTGAATGATACAGGATGAAGGGGAAGAGAGCAGAGGGAGTTCTGGTGAATGGTCTCAGTTTTTGCAGTGAAACATGAAACAAGGTTCTCAGCTCAGTGATGGAGGCCAGCTGAGAGTCATCAAAGGGCTGAGGAGGGAGGAAAGGATTTGGATAAGCTGTGGTCGAGAATTCAATAGTGAATGGATTACAGATGTGTAAAAGGATCAGTTTGCTGCAGTGAACATCTAGTTAAGATTACATAAAGGAAGCATTTGTAGTGGACACACTCAGCCTGACTTCCTGATTTTCCACATTTCATTTCAGTAACATGTGATAAGGAGCAGAGTCCATGGATGGTGGGCAAAATCCAAGGTTAAGGCTTGATAAGGGGCCAAGGAACTCAAGAGAAGAGATCAGTGTTAATTTGAAATGATTTGGGTCAGGAATGTAGAGGGAGGAGAAGTGTAGTTAGTGTAACAATGGGGGTCTAGGAGAGCAGTGAGAAGTGGAGGGAATGGAGGTCACGTTGAGGACCAAGAACAGGATTAGGAGAGAGGGAGATTTGAAATAGCAACAGAATATGATCTGATCAACTTCAGAATTCATAGGATAGCATCTATGGAGATGGCAAGGCCATGTACCTAAGCATCTCCATTAGGTAGCTGAGAATGGGAAGGGGACTAGGTCATGTGAAATGAGTAAGTTGGAGACCTGGGAGTTGAAAGTGTTTACATGAATGTCAGAATATCTGTTAATGTCCCCTAGTATGAGAATAGGAATTGGAAAGGGGAGAAAGATCATAAGACAAGGACTGATTCTCCTGAAGGAAGGAGTGTTTGGGAGGCTGCTGGATAAAGACTCAGCAGAATCTTCATTGTATGAGAGTCAGTTTTTTTCCTCAGTCCTCATCCTTTACAAACCCTGCAACATTTTGAATTCTTTGGTTACTGTTGACTTTTTCCTGCTCCTGGATGTTCTTTCCTCCCTGTCCTTTATTTTAATTATGCTCTTGTGATTGTCCCCCTGCCTAAATGCTCCTCATCGTCCTTTGCTGGGTCATCATGTATTTCATCTCCTGGATGAATGTATGTATCACAGTATTAGATGTGATGAGCAAGTCATTGACACCTTTATTTAAAACATTAGATGGAAAATATCACAAGCCTAGACCCTGAGATAGTCCAAAAGAGTCCTACTTACAAGCTGAAATCACACTATCAAGTCAAACAGTTCCAAATCTTCCAGTTGCTGTGTCCTATACACTTCTAGACCTTTTATCACCCAGCATCTGAACACTCTCTTATGTAATATCTCCCTTAATGAGAATCTGAATTCTTTGCAAGGAGGGACTATTCCCTCTCCACCCCTCACCTTTTAATATATTATCCTAGTAGTTAGTGTGTGGCATACAGTAAAATGCTTTTCTGTTCCATTCCATTTAATTGTATGATTGTCTATGCAACAGACCTCCATTTTCCTGACAAAGAAAAGCATGAGAAATTTTGTTGTGCTTTGCTGAAATCTACATAACTTAGAGCATTCCCTTGTTGGACTCATCTAGCACACCTGTCAAAACAGGAAATGAGCTTCATCCCCTGTAATATGTTTGTAATTAAGCCATGCTGGCTCCTTGTCATGCCGTTTCCTTTTCTCAATGTTCATTTGACTAATTTTTGCTATCATTTCATGAGGTATCCACGTGGGTACTTGCTCTGTAGATTGAAATCTTAACTATTCTGAAATCAAGTATTGATCCAACCTCAGCCTTTCTGCTAACCTCCAAGTATTGCATTTGCAATTGCTACTTGGCATTTAAAACTGGAGGTCCTTGGTATATCTTAGGATACACACACACACACACACACACACACACACACACACACACACACACACACACACACACTCTTCTACTCCCTTTCCGACTTTCCTATTACTGCAGAGGATACAAGCCTCCTTCGAGTTGTCATGGCTTATAACATAAGTGCAAACATCTACTCCTTACTTTTTCACTCACATGCATCCAAATTGTTGCCAGTCTGTTGATTATACCTTCAAATCATTTTTTGTTCACTTTCCCTTCTTTCCTCTCACACCGATACCACCCTAGCACAGACCTTAATCACTTGTGATTCACAGTTCTATTCCTTCCAGTCCATCCTTCACCCTGTTGTCAAAATGATATTCCTAAATTTCAGGTCTTATTTCAAACACACTCTTTCCCTATCCCCCAACACTCAATGAACTGCAATGGTTCATATCATACACAGGATTAAAGAAAAAAATCCTTGATTTAGTGTTCCAAGCTCTTCAGAACCTGCTCCTTTCCAAACTCAACGATCTTCTTACATGTTGCCAACCTTCTGCCCCTATGGACTCTGTGATCCAAAAGCATTTCAGTTTCCAGTACCGAGCATTTTCTTTGGCTGTTTCCCATGCCTGGAATCCTCCTCTTTCTCAGTTCTGCCTTTTGGCATTCCTTAAGAGTTCAAGATAAAATCCTACCTTATACAAACAACCTTTCCCAGTCCCTCTCAATGATGGTGCCTTCCTTCCGAGACTATACCCAAATTATCCTGGATTTACCATATTTGTAAATACTTGATGGCATGCTTGTCTTCCCACCTCCTTAGGGACTCTTGGGGACTAGGGAATGTCTTCTTACTTTCTTTGTATCTTGAGTATTTCACACATTGCCTAGTACATAGTAGGCATTTAATCAACATTTATTGACTGTCTAAGGGATCTTTAAGAGTTTATGTGATAAAACAAAAAGTATCACCCCTGATAATCTTCTGATCTCTCTGAACATAGCTTTGCCAATCCTTGGTTGTTTGCTAATTGTAACACACCAGGCTTGTGTTTGGGAACCTTCTAGCTTTGTCTGAAAACCCATCTATTGTTTTCTCCCCTCAGAGCCATCAAAAACTCATATTATACTTACAACCATCATGAGAACCTTGGTTGTCGTTGCTCTGGATGACCTCAGAGTCTTGGGTGTCTGACCAAGCTCTAAGTACTCCACAGTGCCTGCTCCCGCACCTTCATGGGTTTTAGAACAAATTGTTCTCATCCTCCCATTTCACCAGGGGGAGGTCTTCATGTGCATGGGGTAGATATCTCCCTAATTTGCCAATTGGCTTGAGGTCTGTCAGTTATCATCAATCTGCTTTAGCCTCTCTCCAAAAATGGTTATACCAGGATGTGTAGCTGCTCATGCTATAGTTTCTAGGAACCACAGCTAAGAGTGGGGTGAAAGGGAGATACCAAAGGTGGATGAGCAGCCTTCACAGCAGAGTGGCTAATTCTCCCTGAGCAACCGTTACACATTGAGCCAGCAAGCTGCCTTTTCTTGAAGACAAACAATTGTTAGCTGACTTGGCCGGGGTCACACAGTTAGTACATGTCTAAGGCTGAACTTGAACTTAGGTCTTCCTGATTCTAAGCCCATGCTCTATCCACTGCACAATGTAGCAGCCCCAAGAGAACTTTGATAGAATTCATTTAGTAATATTTAATAACACATCCTTGGATTTCCACTAGAAATTAGACCCCTTAGTCTAGAATTTGCAGGCTTTATTCTCTTCCCATTTGGAAAGACCAGAGAACTTGCCCTTTGTTAATTCTGTTTCTCTTTTGTTTCTCTTGATCACCCATCAGAGATCATTAACTGGCTCCACCATCACATTTTTCAATTTTTTCAGCACCTGAAGATCTAAGTTCATCAGTGCCTTATGACTTGGATTATTGAAAGGCACCTATTTGTACTCTGAGTATGACATCTGAGTATGAATTATTTGGGGATGATTCCTCAAATAATTATTCTTATTCCATGCTCTATACACTCAAGGGGAATATTGATGCAGTGGAGAATAGAAACAAGCTAAGTGTTTAATAATGATGCTCTCTTTTCTTCATTTTTTCTCTGGGGAGCATCAAGCACACTGGCATACCCAGGATAGCTGCTAACACAGGTTCTTAGATCTACTTTACTAGGAAAGATAGCAGTTTAAGGAGTCAACAATCTTTTTTTTTTAAATCACATTCACTAGTTCAAGGGGAAAGTCACACCCTGAAATTCAAAGAATATACAAACAGAGAAAATACAAGTAGAGAAATAAAGACCAACAGACAGGACTTCTAACTGTCTGATAAATGAGCACAGAACAACAGACAAATCCAAGTATCTGACTAAGGCAATAAATACATGGTTACCAGAGAGAGAAGCACCAGCATCTGTGTTTTTTCAAAGTCAGTGTGGGGAGAGGGGACACCTTAGCGGCTATGCAGAGTTTCATCTGGTCAAATCACAAGAATACTCTTCCAATGAGCGAACTTCAAAGCACAATGCTAACCTCAGAGTATATATACCCTTTTTAGAGCCAAAGAGCATGACAACCCTTGCGATTCAATGCCTAATTAGAAATTAACAAAAGGTGTGAGAGCCTTCCTACAAGTAAGACTCCCCTAAGTATACTTTCCTTAATGGGTTCCATGTGAGGTCTGTTAATGGATAGGGAAGATCTCATATTCCATTAACACTGTAGGGACATAGTTAGTTCTAAAATTGCAAATTTTGCTTGGGATTATTGGGGTCAGGGGAAGAATTCCTAAAAGATAATTATTCAAAAGATAGCATGGATTGCTTGGGGTGGGAGGGGGGTGTGTGACAGTGATTATTCCCTCAATGGGCATTTCCTATAAATGGTGGTTGGCTATCTGTTGGACATCTTCTTATTGGGTTTGCTGTTCACCTGTGGGGTCAGACTGGATGCACCTGATGTCCCTTCTAAATCAGTCATTCTGGTTTTACCATTTTCTCATCAGCCAATGTAAAAGAGGTTATTTTTTTCAAGGATTACTTAGCTTATAATATTTATGATGCATAATTTGGTTCAGTGGAACAAAAGCTGAATTTGGAGTCAGAAAGACCTGGGTTCATATTCTGCCTCCTGTTCTTACTATTGGTTTGGGTAAGTGAATTCAGCTCTCTGTTCCTAAGATTCCCTATGCAAGTTTAAGGAAGATTTAATCATTCTCAAGACAAAGTATACTCTGTTTGGCCACAAGTTTTAGAACAAGTAACAAGGGTGGAAGCTACAAAGAGGAAAATTTAGTCTAAAAACCCTCAAAATATTTGTAATCCTTAGAGCTTTCCTCCAATGTAATGTTTTTCCTGGGGAGGTGGTAGGTTCCCCCTTTGTGAAGGTTTTGTCTACAAGCAAAGTCTCTAGATGACCACCTTTGAGCAATGCAGTGGTGAAGATCCTTCTGTTCAGGCTAGACAACACCCAACATTGGGGGGGTGGTGCTCTTTCAGCTCTGATCTTGACAAGTCCCTTACAAAACATAGTCTCCACATTGAACAAATCCACAGTTCTTTGTGAAGTCACTGAACATGAACTTCATTTTTTGGGTTGTAGGGTCTGTAAAATAATTAATTTTCACATGATACAGTAATAGCACAATCTGTGCTGACTCCACACTGTCATTCCAAAAGAATTATCAGAGCCATTATTTCAGAGGTGGTTGGGAGAGGATGGCATCTACTGTCTACATGACCCTATAGTAGTCATTGTGGTATTCAGCTGTTGTACCACAGTTCTTGCATTGGTGACTCTTCTTGTTTAACAGGGAGGCAAGGCACATGCCCAATAAATGAAATAACAAGATGCTGTGAGGATAAAAGAGGCACTAATAAGCAGTTTGACCTATCCATTCAAATGATGGGGTTTAAAAAAAAAGAAGGGAGGGCAATGATCCCTCATGAGCCTATAGAGTAGAGTAAGACAATCTGGTGGACATTACCAGGGACTTGAAAGGATGGGTAGGACATGAATAAATGGAGACACCATTCTAGGCAGGGAGAGGACCCTAACCAGGAATTTCAAGGTGAGCATGAATATTCCCTCACATTCAGGAAAAAATGAATAATCTGTCAGTAGCAGAAGGCTCATGGAGCATAGAAATGAAAGATAAAATTGGGGAAAAAATCAAAATGGTGAGCCATCTTTAGATGGGGAAGATTATAAGTCTTTGATGAATTGCAATGGAAAAAATTTTTAAAAATTTTTAGATCTCTGGAAAGATAATGTAAGAAGTCCCAGTAGAGCATACCTTATTGATAACACCAAATACATTGAAAGAAACATCATAAAGAAAATATAAAGACAGAAATTCTGAAAATAAATTAGAATAACAAAAACAATGATCAAGTCAAATAGTTCAGATATGGTAAATAATATAATTATAAAATATTATAATATAATAAAATATCATAGATTAAAAGAAGCAGAGGTAATGTAATGAGAAGGAAAATGTATGAATCAATCTCAACAGTAACATCAGAAATGAAACAAATAATTTCTGAAGACACAATAAACAGCTCCTGGATGCACCAAAGGACTTACATGGATAAAGAGAGTTAGTGATTATAAGAAGAATAAAGAACGATTGGATATATCTAAGTCATCTTTCAGCTATGCAAAAAAGGGAATTTTGGGAATCTACATGGGAAACATCAATGGAATTTAAAACATCAACAAAAAGAACAGAATGTTTGTACCTATAGGAAAATGGTGACGGATCTCAAAAAGTAGAAGTTGGAAATACAGGCCAGGAAGTAACCTACTATGAAAAACAGAGATTTGGAAGCAAAAGAAATGAAGTTTTTTGACCTCCATGACACATCATGGAGGGGAAAATCTGGTTTATTAAGCTTTCAAGTAAAGTATGAAGATGATAATAATCAGACCACTATCTCAGGAAAGCATCCAGGAAATTTTCTCAGAAACATTGAAAAGAAAGGATAGATCACCAAAAGAATTAATAGGGGAAAAGAAAAAAAGGAAAGAGCCTGAATCCAATCTATTCAGATGTATTACCAGCAAATTTCAAAACTACATTCATTAAAAAGCATAGAAGACTCTCAAAAGAAAATATGGTTGCAAAACCAAACAAAATAAAAAAAAAATAAAAACATCCATTCAAAATGCAAGAGCTTTGCTTTTTAATTGCAAAATATTAATATCCAAGTCTATTTTGAAGTACATAAAACACTGCACTTGAATGTTTCTTTAACATGTTAATATCTTCAGATCCCACAGGAAACAAACAAATGCATTAAATATGTCAAGTAATTATGAACACGGTCCAATTTTCTCTGTATGGTATTAATTAAGGAGCCCATACTTTGATAACAAAATTAGTTTCCGATCTAAGCTGGGCACTCTTTTTGAAAACAAAATATAGACTTTGACCAGTTCCTAATGGGCCAACCTCCAAAGCCTTGTTGATTTTTGTTTTTGTGGGTGATGATAGTGGGGTCCTGTATTCTTGAAAAATATTCAGGCTGGGAATTCAGTTCAATTTGAGAAGCAGTCCTTAAGCACAAAGTGTATACAAGGCATCATTCAACCTTCATTCATTCAATGAGCATTTAATTAGTGGCTAACATATTCCAGGTCTACTGCTAGCTGGGCTCTGGGTTCTGGACACAGCTTCACCACAAAACAGTTCTTCTATTCAATTATTGAAAACAATATCCCCATGTATCAGTACATCTGACATATACAAAAGTCAACATAAAGACATGGAGTGGGAAGGAGGAGCCATCCTGGGGACCAGGTAAGTCCTCATGTGAGGGGGATGAGGTGGCTCAAGCACCAGCCCTTCCACAGCAGAAGCCAGGCATGAGAAACATAAGGAAAAATGGAAGGCAGCTCTTTCCATCAATGAGTTGGCATTTTACAGCACAGAAGAAAATAAAACATGCTATAACAAATGTGATTTCCAAGCTACTGCGTGTTTTGATCATCAGAAAGTGAACCTATATACATATCTAAATGACAATTCCCAAACAGGATCCATCCTCCAAATGGGATACGGTCTTCTCCATATGGAAATAGGCCAAACGTGATCCTTAAGCATCTTCTGGACCTGTAATATTCTTCCCCTTGCCCTTTTACATTTCTCCATTGAAGACCTACCTAAAACTGCTATTTTCCCTCCATTTTCCATTAAACATTTTCCAGAAACCAGTGCAGCATGAGGGCTGACTGTCTCTGATAACATAATTTCATGCCGTGCCCAGACTGCTTCCTTTTCTAATAGTACATTTCCTAAATGGAATCATTCATGATACACCTTCCCTATCCATGTCATGTGTGACATATATAACCTTACACTATGGTTCTCTCTCTGTGGTTCACTGGATGCCACTGGCATTTTATTCTGCAGATACTGTTTTGTTTTTTTAATGATTCACAACCATGAAACATCAGAAGGAATATATATACATACATACACACACACACACACACACACACACATATATATATATATATATATATACACACACACACATATACATATACATATACACACACATACAAATACATATACATACAAACACATGCATATATACATATATATCCTTCACGGCACCTAATTTCATGCATAGACATATATGTATATGTATATATGCACACGTGCATATATGTATTTGTATATATGTATATGTGTATGTATATACATATGTATATATATAAACTTCAATGCATCTAGCCTCTTCTGTTTGCTTCTGAACATAGCTCACAGCTCAACCAATGTCTGTACAAAATATGTGTTCTCATAGTCTAACTCAATGGTATGCCCAGCAATCTGGGCATTTTAGCCTGAAAGTAGCCATTCTCTCTTCTGGGAAGACTGTTGGGCAGATTAATATCCTCTGACTAGTCATAAGCTTCATTAAAGGGGCCCTGTATTGGGACCCAATGCAAAAAAACCCAAAGAAAATTCTCTCCAAAACAAGGATTCCCATCCCTTCAACCTGGACTTTACAAGACATTCAACCTAGCAGCAGAAAGCTCTTTGTATGAGTGTACATATCCCTCTTTTCAGCCTCACTGACTATTGATGATCAAACAATACTTGGGCAAAGTCACCTGTGTTACTGCATTTATCAAGGACTGATTTACTGTGCATTCTCCAAATGTTAGATCTTTGTCCATCAGTCATTGAGTTAATATGCTACTGAAGGAATAGAATGACATAAATATTGACATTCTCACTATAAGTGATGCTAGAAAACATGAGGAAGTTGCCACCCAAAAAAAGAACTGCTGAAATAAAAGAGCCTGAGAAACTGATTTCAGTCTTCTCCCAGATGCAGTAGGCAGTATGATTTATTGCACTTGGGCTATCTCACCTTATGGGGATAATAATGAGGAAAAGCAAAAGAACCTCCATGGAAATGACTCCAGCTCATAAGCAACATTGGCTGCAAGGGAAAAATAATTATAGACCTTCTATTAGACCAAATGAATATATTCCATAGACAATAGACTGTACTTGGACACTGTGAATTCCAGAGGAGGATATAAAGTCTGGCAATCAGAAACATGGCAACACATTTGCTTTAAGATTAAGAAATCCAAAAAATCAAAGGCTTGTTATGAACTACATGGTGAGCAGGGGAAAGATATAGCTAATTCAAGATCCCATAGATGTTCAATAACAGTTCTAAGATCTGACTGCAGGTTGTCTCTCTCATATTGTGTGCCTTTGCCTCTCTCACACAGGCCCAGAGAGGCATAGAGTCTCTACCTGATCACTCTATTCAGTCATCATCTGTGTTCATATTCTGACACCATTTTTCTCCTTGGGTTTATCTTTCCATTCATGGTGGAAAGGCAGACCCTACTGCCATGTCTTTGATGATTGGCTTCACTCAAGACCAATGTACAGAACACTTCCCAATGTTACTGAAAACGGGTTTGTGGAATTGTACCTAGCAAGGAAGATCACATTCCTGCTTTTGAAATTGAATTGAAATGGCCTTCCTCCTCTCTCTTACACTATTTATCAAAAGTTCCCAAAGGATGGATGATCACCTTTATGTACATGATTCCCATTCTTATAAATCTGGCTCCCATTTCTCCCTTGAGCTATAGTCTTACATTATCAATTGCTGATCTAAAACCTTGTGTCCCATAGGCATCTCCAGCTCCAAAACACAACTCTTCATATGCCCCTCTCACATCTCCCCTCTTCAAAACTTTCCTATTTCTAATAATGACACCGTAATTCTTCCATTCACATAGGTTCACAGCTTCTGTATCAGGCTCCATTCCTGACTTTTACCCCACACATCCCTTACAACATCCCTGGTATATATGTTTCCCTTTCTCCATTCACATCCCTGATATACATCTCTATCATTCTATCACTACCCTGGAGCAGTTGCTCATTAATTTTCACCTGGATAATATATGGCAAAAGCCTTTTGGTTTCTTCCCCTGCCATAAGTTTCTTCCCACTAGATGGTGCAATGAGTGGCATTCCAGACCTGGAGTTAGACTCATCTTCCTGAGTTCAAATATGGCCTCAGACACTTCCTGTGTGACCCTGGGCAAATCCCTTCCCCCTGTTTGCCTCAGTTTCCTTATATGTCAAATGAAATGGAGAAGGAAATGGCAAACCACTTCACTATCTTTGACAAGAAAATACCAAATGGAGTCACAAAGATTCATACAAGACTGAAAATAACTGAAAAACAACAACAGGTTCTAAGCAAATTTCTAAACATTGGACCTGCAAAGAAAAGCAAGAAATGGTGGAGAAACTCACATTCTAACAGGGAGTAAAACATACAAACAATTACATTCATAATGTGTAATACACACTGTCTGTCTGTCTATCTGTATGTGTGTATATATAGTGTGTGTATATATATATATATATATACATATATATACATATGTATATATATATACACATATATATGTATATATATGTATATACACACACACATATGAATTGGTGTCATGTACATAGAAAGAAAAAAATCATCAAGCCCAAGGGAACTCTTGAAATAACTGGTTATAGAGTTTAGAGAGAGAAGGAAAGCTATTTTGTGTACAAAGAGAGTGAATGATTTTCCTTGCATTTTGTGTGTTTGTATATGTGTGTGTGTGTGTGTGTGTGTGTTTATTCAAGATGCATGTATACACATATACATGTATCAGGATGCATTATATATACAGGCATAGAACTTAATATATGTACACACATGTATTCATATAAGTATGTGTTTATGGGTATATAACTGTAAAGCCAAGCATGAGCAGCTTTCCAGAGGTCTGCTGCTGTGGACAGCTCTAAGATTCTGATCACATAGTATAGTGAACTCTATTTATTCAGCAGTAAACTAAGGCAAAATACTCACAGAAACAAAAGTACAGCATTCACAATGATGTGGCATAATGACTTATCACTAAAGTAGCCACATAGTTTTAAACAAAAGGTATCATTCAGTAAGTCTTTTGTTTTTTATTTTTATTTTATTTTTATTTTTTATTATTAAATTTTGAGTTACATATTTTCTCCCCGTCTTTCCCCCGCCCACCACCCCAAAACAGCCATCCCAGTGTTTCCCCCCTCCCCCAGTCTATTCTCTCCTATGTCACTTTTTGGTAG
>CM053582.1:576379069-576401460 GCA_028627135.1 Pseudochirops cupreus
TTTATATACATATACTCAGATATGTGCTTGTTTGCATATGAAAACCCTCTTATATAAATTTATATGTATGTATATGTATATATACATTTGTATTCCCTTGCCCTATCCTCATATTGAGAAAAGTTTCAACAGTTACAATTGTCACTTTTCCATGTTGTCATGTAAATAGTTCATCTTTGATAGGTACCTTATGATTTCTTTTCTGTGTTTGTCTTCTCATGCTTCTTGTGCTGGAGTGTCAAATGCTGATATGGTTCCTCGTAGCCGAGCTGACTTTAGTGGGAAGTATCTTTGTGTGCGTTTTGGAGTTCCAGGATTCGTTTAGAGTCCTATTTTATGGGTATTTTGGGGTGACTATGTGAGAGCTGCGATGTGTTGCTGCTGCTATGCCGCCATATTGGCTCTGCCCCCCCATTCAGTAAGTCTTTAACCCAATCATCCTTAAGGAACAATCCTCCCTAAGGGACACAAAGTAAAAAGGTCTAAGTTTTCCCACCCCTAGGTCACATTGTCTTAATCTCTCAGTCAAAAAGTCTTCTTTCTTTTGATTGGAAATTAGTTTCCAATCATCCTTAAGTCAGTCATCCTTAAGGGGTACAAGGTACAGAGTACAAAGTTCTCCCACCCCTAGATCACAGTAAATCATGATCTTCTCAGTCACCACTAAGTACCAAAGGAGACATCTTTTCATCTTGGCTCCAGGCTGGCTCCTGCATTTCATGGTTCTTTTTCCATGGGTCTAGCTCCTGCCTGAATCTACCCAATTGTCACCTGGATTCACAGGTAGGTAGCTCTCAACTCCTCGTCCAGTTCCTATTACAGTTCTATATTGAAGTTCACAGTGTCCAATCCACCTCAAGTCCTTCACAGTTTCTGTTCCTGGGAAGACAAAGCTTGATAGAGCCACAATAGCATCCATGCACATTGCCAACACTATCTGTAATTTACTATTTGTCTGTGAAATCGACACAGACCCACCAACAAGATCTGAGAACTCAACATACACCATCACTACAGTCCCAGGATCTCTGAAACCCTCTTCTAGGACTTCTATAAAAAGACAACAAGAAAATCCTCTTTCAGGGCTTCCAGTAAAGTCCCAGGCCTTTTGTACAAAGCATCACAAACACAATAGAACAGACAAACAGAGTGCCTGGCCTCCACAACCATTCCCTTTCTCAGTTCTGCTCTGGCCCAGCTGTGCTCCTCCTTACATATGGTGGTTCTCCTTCCTGTTCCATCCCTTCCTGTTACATCAGCAAGTTCCTCCCACCTTCAAATCACAAGGGGTTCAAACAAGGTGCTAAATATTTAAGTGGCTGAAACAAGGTGCTAAGTACTTCTTTGCTTGCCATTACACTAGCATGGAGGATAACTAGGAAAAGTCACCTATAAAATGTGACTGAGACTCGGCACCTTTCTAGATTTCCCCAACTACTTGTGTTTTCCTTCAGAATTGTTCTTCTGAATAAAGCAGCTGGGTGCATGGTGGCTAGAGCTGGGGACTCTGAGTCATGAATACCTGAGTTCATGGAGAATTGGGTATGGCTGAAATGACTGAACAGCAACAATACCCCTTAAAGTTGCTGTGAAGATAAAATAAAAGGGTTTTGTAAACCTTAAAGCATTAGATGTTTATTATTATTTCCTGCTGGTGCTGCTGGTCTATATTCCTTTTGTCTCTCCCAGTAGAAAGTGGTCACTGTGAAGACAGGGACCCATTCACTTCCATGTTATCAATTGCAGATCCTAGCACAGTATACAGAATACGTCCTGAGCAAAAGTCTGCTGACTGCTGGCTTGCCTATGACCAGTAACCCTCTAACAGTGACAGCTCACACTTTCGAGGGCCTTTCCATTGTCCCAGTGACTTTCTTCACAGCTTCCCTGTGAGGCAGATACCACAAGTGATGCTGCTTCTTTCTGACAGATGGTCACACTGAGGCCCGGATTGCTTAAGTGGGCTACCATTACAGAGTTGTACAGGGTCTCTGCCTGGAATCTCTGTCTGCCTACCTTGCATCTGTCTACCTGCCTGCCATGGCCTCTTTGGGGGCTGTAAGTCAGGTTGCTACAGCTTCCCTTACTTCACTGTCCTCACTGAAGTTCCCAAAAACCTGCTCTCACCATGTCCTCATTACTGGACTTCCACTCACATTACTCTGACCCACTGATACCCTGTCAGCTACAAAGCCTGAAGAGTTACCGTCCCAGGGGTTCCAGTTCATGACAGTGTTGTATTTTGGTTGTAAATGCCATCAAATGTACAAAAGATACCAGGGGATTAAGCGTCTACAGTGTTTTGACGTGAGATCCCACACCTGGGCCTGGAGGATCTCTCTTTCCGTTGTGGAGTCCTATCATTTATGCCAGTATGGTCGTGGGGAGCTAGAGGAGAAGGAAACCCTGGCTTGGATGTCTGAGAATCTCAGTTCATGTCCTGACTTTGGAACTTCCTCCCTGCAGGACCTGCTCAGATCCCTGCTCCTCTCTGGGCCCCAGGACCATAGTGTTAAAAATTCAAGATTTGTACCCAACAAGCTCTAAGTTTCTCTCTGCTTGCCAGATGGACACTACGTACGCCTACACTTGGAGAAGTGGTGTGGAGTGGTGGGGAAAGAACTGTGGCTGGAGCCAGGTAGACAGAAGCCAGTGGCCAGAGGCAGGCTATGTGTCTTCGGTGCTGTCCTTGCTCCAAAATGGCCAACCCAACCTCACAGGGCTGCTCAGAGGGCCTTTGTAAACCCAGGAGTGACATCAATGCCACTGGCCTTTTGGTTCCAGGCTCCCCACAGCACTCTACTTAAGGAAGCTGCCCCCTGCTATGGCTGCTTTGGAATGTCAAAGCTCAACAAGGCATATCCTGAAGCCTCACCCACTGTGGTGTCTCAGAGACTCCACAGAAAGGGGTCTATGTCCTGTGTCCAGAGCTGAGAGTACAGATGGACAAGAGGTAAATGAGCCCCTTGTTGCCTGTGTTTGTGTGTGGGTGTGGGTGTGGGTGTGGGTGTGTGGGTGTTCTGGGAGGGGTACATATGGCTAATTTTCACACTACTGTTGGGTGACTTCACCTCAGCTTCTCAAGTCCCAAGAAGGGGCCCTAGGCCTCAGAGCCACTCAGCTACAGTGACCCACCCACCAAACACTCAGGGTGTTAGCAGAGGCAGCCTGGAGGTGCCAGGGTACAAGAGCCCTGGGCCTGAAGTTAGGGAGATCTGCGGTGTGCCTGACTCCAGGTCTCACTGCCTGTGAGATCTGGGTCCTGTAACCACTGCTGCCGTTTCCTCAGCTCAAAAATGAGACTGATGCTCCCAGGGCTGTTCTAAGGGTCCAATGCAGTGACATTTTGGAAGTACTTAGCAGGATACCTGGCCCATAGTAGGTACTTTATCACTTGTGTATACCCCTCTCCACTTTGTTGCCGAAAAAGTCACCTCCACTTGCCAGGGGTGGGGCTGCTGAAAGGACAGGGGCAGGTCAAGAAGCCTTGGGCCACTCTTGTCTTCAGAAATGGGCCATGATCTTTCTGCTTCACATTATCTTTTGCTGTCTTCACAAAGAATTTGGCAAATAAACACTTCCTAATGGCCTAATGGCCTAATTAGTGACTAAAAGCCAGGCTGAGCCAATCCAAGTGTGATAAATCCTATTAGAACCAAAAGGCACAAAATGACAAATGTGCTGGAGCCCCGCGGAGCTGCCCGCGGGCCAGCCTGGGGACAGGGACCAGCTGGTACCCAAAGAACAGGAGACGACCCCATCCCTCTGATGCTGGTCTAGTGCATCAGCTCCTGGGGCCATGAGCCCTGCCTGTCTCGCTGAAGTCACTGTCTTTGCCACTTCTGCAGCTCACACTCCTGCATTTCAATCTCAATGAATCCTAATGACGGCTGATAATGCCCAAGGTCACGTTGACTTAGTAACAGCACTTTCATCAGACAAGGGTCTGTGAGACTCCTAAGGCTGCAGGCCAGCCCCCCCCCCCATTTTACAGATGGGGTAACTGAGGTCTAAAGAGAGAAATGGGATTGCCTGAGCCAAAGAAAGCAGCCCAGTGCCCTTCCTTGTGAAGTCGTGTGATTGGGTTCCACTAACGCCCCACTTCTCCACAGCACAAACCTCCAGGACTCACCTGAGAAAACCTGAAGGACTGGCGGCTAGGGACCCCCCCCCCTCAGTCTTCTGCAAGCAGAACTTGGCAATATCTTCTCAAACAGGACAGGGAGACAGTCCCCACACCCAGGCAGCTGTCCCTCAGGGCCACCGTGGGCCAAAGCACAGCCTCCAATCACAAGACGCTTAAGTGCCAGCGGCTGGGGCATGCCATGTGTGCTCACCAGGCTCAGGGAGAGGAGGGCTCTCAAAGCAGCCGCCATTGTCTCTGGGCCATCTCTGATCACAGTCACAGTGACCATGGATGCATGTCATGTACAGACATGTATGAACATGAGTGGGATGTGCGGGCAGACACATGACCATGGGGGATGGGGCAGAGGCTTCACATCCACCTCTCTACAAACTCCAGCTGTGATTAGTCCTGTTTTCTCAAAATACACCCATCCCCAGGCTCCGTTTCCTTCTTTTTAGGCCCACAGCTTCTGCTGCCAAAGGAGATGCCCTCTGCTAGGATCCCAAACCAACAAATACCCTCCACCAAGCTGTCTGAGCGCTCCCACCTCTTCTTTATGGTTTTGTGTGGGATCTGCCAACCCCCTTAGGATTTTATAGTCTGCTGCCACAAGCCTATGCTGACACGATATAGATCAGCCCATTCATTGGTAAGTACGTAAGAGGTACAAGGCATTCCTAAGTGCTGTGGACACAAATGTAGGGAAGACAGACCCTGCCCTCAAGGAGCTTACAGTTTCAAGAGGGAAAGAAGAAAAGTGTGGGCAAGGTGGGGGGGGGGGGGAGGGAGGAGAGGGGGAAGGAGAGGGACATGAAGAAGTTCAGAAGTGGGGGGACCCAAAATGGGGCTCTTGGGAGACAGAGACAGAAAATGCATGGCCTCCAGGAGGCCCGGAGACACACATGTACAGGTGTGTGTGTGTGTGTGTGTGTGTGTGTGTGTGTGTGTGTGTGTGTGTGTGTGTGTAATGAAATGGGGGATTTTAGCGTTCATGTATTACATAGAGTGTCTTTCTAAAGTCTTTGTGAAGCTTTAAGCTTTCCTACTTCAGAAGTATAAACGTTACAAAACTCTTGCAAAAGAACCTTTGCAATGTCCAGAATTTACCTTTTTTTTTTTTCCTGTTTTGATATTCCTTCTTCAGATGTCTGGAAGCCATTGCCTGGTGCTCTGCCAACGCACAGGAGATGCCTTAAGTGAAGACAAAAAGAAAGGCGGCAGCAGGTATCGATCCTGGATGAGTGACAGGGCCTTTCTTGGAGCCTCAGCTTTCTCAATATCGAAAGCATTAGCATGACCCCCAGTGCCTGCCTCACAGGCCTGTGGTGAAGCCCGGGGAGCAAAGTGTCTCTAAGTGTTTTCAAGCTGAGACATGCTTCAAAAATGCTGCTTAGTGGCACTCCAGTTACGCAGACTTTGGCAGAGGGAACTCTGGGAGAGAAGAGGAAGATTTCAGGATCCAACGAAGAGGAAGCTTGGCTTTCAGCATCAGGCAACCTGGGGGAACGGCCGCTCCCAGGGATGTTCCAGTAGCAAGATCCACAGGTAACACCAGGTGGCTCAACTGAGATTGTATGGGGTTGTGGGATGTGTGTGTATGTGTATGTGTGCATGTGGTGTATGTATGTGATTGTGTGTGAGTATGCCTGCCCACGGTATGTATGTCCCTGTGTGCACTGTGCAGGGTGTGGGAGAGGAGTGTGGGTTGCGAGCCAGAAGGAACATAAGAGTAGTAAGATTCTGCAGACTTTTCTACATAAAAAGAAAAATTCTATATATAGATGTGTGTGTACATATATGATGTGTTTCACATCCATGCATGTATGTATATGCAAGCATTTACTATACCTAATGTGTGCATGCATTCACTGTCCATACACATAAACCAGGCATCCATATATACATATATATATGTATGTATATGTGTATATATATATATGCATATATATGTATGTATATACACACACACACACACACACACACACACACACACACACACACAAGGCCAAGGGCAGAGCACTGGGAAGGGCATAGGTATACACATGTGCCTCTCCCAAACCCCGGATTATCAATGACTCCAATGCAGGGCACCATTGGCATCTGGCAGCTATGTTCAAATATACTCATTTGCCTCTATTTGTAATCTGTCATCCTTCCTATGTCTAGCAAAGATACAGTGCTGATTGTCAAATCGATCCATGTTCAACCACGTGGAAGCATCAGTGACGGTTAAGTTGAGAACCAATGTTTGGTCTCTCATGTTGCTGGGTGGCACAGTGGATAGAGCCCGAGCTCTCACAATCACCTGCGTTCAAATCTGACCTTCGACACTTAGCAGCTCTGCAATTCATTCAAACCACTCTTGGCCTCCCTTTCCTTCCCTCTAAAGTGGGGGTAATCATAGCACCTGCCTTGCAGGATTGTTGTGAGGATAAAATGAGGGGTTAGTGAAGTGCTTTGCAAGCCTTAAATAACAACATCGATGCACCCAGTTTTTGTTGCTGTTCTGGCTCACTTTTCAAATCTCAGAGAAAGCTGTACGAATACTGCTTTTGAGGTTTAAAATAAACACAGAAAACAATCTAAGAATCAAATTATTTTCCCTTGAAAATTTTAAGTTAGTTTTTCGGGTTAAAACGTAAACAGATGCCCCAGGCCAGGGAAACAGCCTTCCCCTTGTGTGTGTGAGAGTGCGCGAGCCTCCTTCTCCCCCCGCCACAGACCCATACACACCCACACCCTCTCATACACCTACATACACCCACACACACCCTTCATACACCCACACACACCCATACACACACAGCAACACCCACACACACCTCAATCTGGGATTCAGAATTCAATTCCCATCTCCGGGTCCGTAAGAGGCCAGTCCACTCAGCAACCCTACCCAGGAGGCCTCCGACCCTCCTTCAGCCCAACAGAGTTGGAGCGGGGGGTGGGGGGTGGGGAGCTGTGGAAGCTGTTCTTGGGGTCTGGCCTGTCGAGGATGCTCCTGGCACGTACCCACCCTTCACCCGGCATTTAGAGAGGAAACAAACCGCTGGCCATTGCGCTGCGCCCTCTCCCGCCCCTCAGCCCCTCGTCTGATGCGTCCTCTCCGGCGTCCAGCTCCTCGTCTCCTCCTGTCCTTGTGCTTCTCCCGATCACTGAGCGTGGCTGATGGATGGGGCGCATCGGGCTGGTAATGTGCAGACACCTGTCGGGAATCAGGCAGCATTCGTCTTTCTGGAGACAGTTCAGCGGCGCCTCCCTAGGGCTCGGCATCGCCGGGGTATGCGGTGTCACTCGGGGCTGCAGGAAATCCAAGGAGGAGCCCAGGACGAGGGGGCGTCGCGCATCGTTCTCCCTCTTCTTCATGGAGGCGCCGAGGGGAGCGCTGGGCAGGAAGCTGGCGGAGGGGCTCTGTGCTTCTTTGGTCATTGTCTCGTTAGGGACTCAATGGGGAGGGTGGAGGCCGGGATCAGGAATGGGGGAGGCTGCTGCCGAGCTTTGGGGTCGCAGAGCCACTAACCTTTGGGGCGAAATCCAGACCGTTCCTTTTGACGCTACAACAGGCTTTCCAAATCTTAGTGATATTAGGAAATATTTCCAACATTTCACTACGATCCCAATTTCCGCCTCAGTCTGTTTTTCCTCTAAGATTCAGCCTGAAAGTGCTGAGGATTGTAGGCGGCACCATCATCACATTGCTGTAGTGCCTAATATGGGCCAGGCTACTGGACTAAGACCTTTATTTAAAAAAAAAAAATCATTTGATCCTCACAAGAACCCTGAGAGGGAGCGGTTGTGGTCCTGTCCATTTTGTTATTCAGGAAACTCATGCAAACAGAAGTTAAGTGACTTGTCCAAGGCCATATAACTGGTAAACATAAGGCTGGATTTGAACCAAGGCTTTCCTGACTCATGGCCCCACACTCTCTCCACCGCAGTACCTAACAGGCACAGCACCATGAGAGAATAACATGGGAATTCAATAGTGGGGAGGACAGGAGGGTGATTATTCTTGATGAACTTTGAAACGGAATTGGTGGCCTCTCTGTTTACCATGGGCAAGGAGCCCAGTCATCTGTCCGTGTTGGCCTTCTAGGAGATAAGGAATGAGAAGTCCTGCTGTGAGCTCAAGAAGAGCCTTGGCTGCTTGGGCCATAATAGAGCACTGGAGTTAGTCAGTCAGCAAATCAAAGGGCAGTAAGGCCCCGGGTATGCCTGGCAAATAATCCCTAGCCTAAAGGAAAGGTATTGAAAATGAGAAAGCCAATTGGTGAAGGACTGTGTACTCACAAGCTAGGTCCAGAAGGATGATGGCCAATTGTCAGGGGAAGGCATCAGGAGTAGAGGGAGAGGTCTCCTAGCAAGGTGCAATTGGAGCTGGAAGTAGAGGTGAGAGGGGAGGGCATCTTAAGCATGGCGGTGCCCACTTCACAGGGTAGTGGTAAAGACTGAATGAGAAGTGTGTAAAGCACTTAGCAGAGAGTTGGCCCGGTAACAGGTGCTTAATACATGTTTGCTCCCTCCCCCCTTCCTTCCTGTAAGCATTTCATAAGCACCCCACACAGTGGCATGGCTGCCTGCCTCTCTCATCCACTTGGCCACAGTGCTGAGGCTCTGGCTGCCTCCACGATGTGAGATGTGAGGCTAGATTTTTAGTCTGGGGTCCACATGAAGAATGGGGCTCCTTTCACCCCATCAATGACCATAACAGAACTCCATGTCTGAGAAAAGAACTCAGCTGTTAGGAAACCCAACGACATTGCTAGAGCTCCAGAGGGGCCATGTGGGGCTCAATGTGTGTGTGCTGACTGGGATTTAACCTTCTCAGCCATCACTAGCTTAAGGATGGAGAAGGAGGGTGCTGCCAGAAAAATGCCTGCCTCAAAGTCTGGAAGTGCTGTGCTTGGGCACACATTGGTCTCCAAGGGATCCTATTTGGGAAGGTAGGTGTCTAAGCCAAAGGCCAGTTCCTAATAATGCCAATGTGAGCCCTGGCCACTAGAGGCAGCTGTACACGAACAGAGGCATGCCCCACCCAGGGGCCTGGTTAAGTCACTGAAATCTGTCTTCAGGTTGGCAAAGGCTGAGGTTATTCCCATCACTACAAAGCACGTGCTGCCACATGGAGAGTCAGCTGGCATGCGGTCGAAATGCTCTGTGAGATGCCACTTTATGGAGCTTAAGGCAGCCCTTCATCCTTCACAGCCTCAGACTCGGCCACTTACCTGGAGGGGCCCCCACCTGGGCTACCTTCCTCTCCACATTGTTCTTTGACTCCAACCAGATCAATGGCCAGCAGCAAAGAGCTGCATTAATGTCATGTCTGGGTATTATCAGTAGCATGGACACCCCCAGAGCTCAGGGACTGGCTCACTTCTGTCTTCATGCTGGACAGCCTGACTGGCACACAGTGGGGGGGGGGGGGGGAGGTGGGGGCTTCATACAAGCTTGTTTAACAATTGAGCCAATAGCCCTCCATGGCATCCACCAGAGAGGGAAGGGTCCTGCAGTGCCTTGAAGTCCCACAAACTTTGTGGGAGAATATGTCTAACCTGAAGAAACTCACCTTCAGCTCTTAAATATTCGTGAGTCTGGGATGAGTTCCAGCTTTGCTGATGAGGCCCAGCGCCTAGCCTGTGTGGCGTCTTCCTCTCCCTGGTCACTGCAGGCAAGGCTTCTCCCATTCTGATTCTGCAGGCTCTGGTGTCCTTACCCCGCCGATCCCCGAGAGCTCCACCCGTGATTGTAGAAGGCATTTAATTTCAGCAACTTTGTCTTGTGTCAAGAGAATTGTGCTTCTGCTGATAATAGAGAACTCTCTTCTCAATATTGTCTTTGCCTGGGATCTGGGGCAGGCAATGCTTGTAAGTCTATGTGGACAGAACATTGATTCTGAGGGAGGGTATGGGAAGGTAGTGTGAATTGTCAGGGAACTACCTGAGATCCTGAGGCAGGAGACCAAGAGTATTTGGCAAGAGCCCCCGGACTGAACACTGCCAACCAGCCCCAGGCTTTACCACATTCCTGTTTTCCTAACAATGGCATCAGGACTATTCTCGGAATGACCAGGGGAAGGGATCTGAGATGCTGTCACGTCTTTACCCTCTTATGTGTAGATTAGAAAACTGGGGTTTACAAGGAAATGAGTCTCCTAAGGCCATGAAGCCCCTGGTCAGGGAGTGTGAAGGACAAAGTGCTGACAACAAGGTCAGAGGTAGATATGGGGAGGTGCCAGGCCAACCAGAAAATCAGAATGTTATGTGCAGAGACAGGCTGGGGAGGGGGGATTCCATACCTGTCAGCCTCCCCACCAAGGTCCTAGACCATTTTCTGTGGCCCAAAGGGCACCCTAGAGCTGAGCCCCTGGAGCCCACTCAGACAAATCCAATCAAATGAGAAGGTTTTATGTGCAGGCGCCATGGAATGCTGGGTGCCCATTGTCTGAGGCCCAGCCCAGCCCAGAACAGTCCAGAGAGGCACGTTGGGAGAAGGCTAAACATCAGATGTTGGGGGGTGGGGGTGGGGGGGGTTGGCCACCCACTGGATCTAGAGTCTGGAAGGCCTGAGATAAAATCCAGCCTCAGACACTTCTTTCTGTGACCCTGGAGAAGTCATTTAACCTCTGTCTGACTTAGTTTCCTCATCTGTGAAATGGGAATAATATTTGCACTTATGTCCCAGAGTTGTTGTAAGAGCTAAATTAAATGTAAAATGCATTACAGACTTTACAGCAATACATAATACTGGCCACAGCAGTCAGAGTAGTACTTGTGGTAATGTTGTTAATGTTTCTACATCATTATTCTCTCTCTCTCTCTCTCTCTCTCTCTTTCTCTCTCTCTCTCTCTCTCTCTCTCTCTCTCTCTCTCTCTCTCTCTCTCTCTCTCTCTCTCTCTCTCTCTCTCTCTCTCTCTCTCTCTCTCTCTCCCTCTCTCCTTATCACAATATAGGAAAGTGATTATGGCTCCTATGGAAGTGAAAACAAGGACACCAATGAAATCATGAGGCTTTTTAAAGCACCTGGTTAAGATTGAAAGGTTCTATGCGTTTGTATGTGCACGCTGTAAGGAGTGCTCAGGACCTCCCATTTTATAACATAGAAAACAAAAATATGATTGAGAACTTTTCACACACACACACACACACACACACACACACACACACTCACTCACACACACAAATAAAATTTCAAGAATGTAAACTTTTTTTAGCCAATGTGAAAACAACCTCAATATAAACAAGTCAGATGTTTCCCTATTTGTCGCTTGCAACCAGGAATATTTTATTTGTATATTCAATGAATTCTCAGGAAGAACTTGCTGAGGGCAAGGATTCTGTCATCTTGTGTGCTTTGCTTAAAACAAGGAAAATAGATCATATGAATGTGATTCCTGAGTTTTACAAGCTTTCTCTTCAATTCTGTTTTCATTTTCTGGAAAAGATCTGCAGAAAACATGTAAATGACTTTTGGTGAATTTTGTAACCTGGTCCTTCTATCCAACCGATGGATCAGAGAAGGGAGCCAGCCATGGATGCCTGGCTAATGGGTGCCACAGGCCATCTGCCATGCTGACAATCCCCAAGATCTGCACAGCTGCTTTGCTGGCTTAAAACCACCAGAGTAGAGGGCAAGGCTCCACCCTTGGTTCCTTCCCATTTTTCTCCCTACGCATCTTGAGATAAAGCTATCCCAATACATAATACTGCCTAATAGTGGGTCAGAATATCCACCAGTATAACAGAATTATGATGATTTCTACTTCTTTGTTATTCTCTGACTAATACTAACTCACCTCTTGCTTATTCAAACAAGTTCCCCACTATGGTGACACATTTCCATGAAGTTAAATCTAATTCAGACCCATTAGTCTGTAGGCATCATTGTGAGAATTATTTTTGCCAACCTGTTATGCCTTCTCATCATTCACAATGAAGGCCATCTGTTACCATGGTGCCCAGACATCTTCTTTTGTTATGGAAAACAATAAAGATCTTGGGTTAAAAACCAGAAGGTGACTGGGTTAAATGAGTTAAATCTTGGTGCTAGATGCCACAGTGGGAGGACTGGTCTCTCTTGTGTGTTCCTATTCCAGAGAGATTTGAATCCCTCCCTGTAAATCATGCAAGTCAACAATTTCTAACATAATAAATCCCCATGTCAGTGAAAGAGAACTTTGCAGTCAGCAAAACTCAAATCAAGTCTAGTCAACTCAACAAACATTTCCTAAACCGTTATTATTTTCCACACAATGGGCGACATACTAGGGAACCAAACAAAACTAATAAAGAGTACCTGCCCTCAAGGAGTTTTCAGTCTAATGATACTGACAATCTTTCCAAGACTTTCTACACACAGTGTCTCTCGTTGCCACATCTGGGTGCTGTTCCCTAGTCTGACACCTATTTTGCCCACTCCTGAGGCAGTTTGCAGGTTTCCATAAACTCTGACACTTACTCCACACTAATGCTTTGCTTTCTCTTTCATTTATCATTAAGGAAGGGGTCAAGCAAGTACCTACTATGTGCCAGGCATTTTGCTAAGTGCTTTGGAAATATTTTCTCATTCAATCAATCAATAGTTCATTCAATCCTTCTTTTAAATAAAGAGTTTTCAACCATGATAATTTTCAACTGTGATAATGGAATAACCATGCTTCTACTGTCACTTGCTGTGTGTGTGTGTGTGTGTGAGTGTGCGTGCATATATGTGAGTGTGGTGAGGGTGGGTGGGTTTCAACAAGTGCTAAGGAAATATTCTGTTCTTTAATTTTTCCTTACAGACCCTTTCCTTCTTTGGACAAACCCCATGAAACTTCCCATAGTCTCCTAGAAAGGCTTCATTTCTTTTTGCCATTTTGACACAGAAAAAGTGAAATGAAACAAAAACAAAAGTTTTCCATTCTCTCTCCTCAGCCTGTGCCATCAGAACCCAAAGCCTTGATGTCTCCCAAGTGTCCATCCAAGAAATATCCCTCTTCTCTCTGCACTCTCTCTTGAGAACTTCATAAACTCCCCGTGGGTTGAATTATCATCTCTCTGCAGATATTTCCAAATCTATGTATCCAGACAGTCGCTTCTCTTGGTTCTGATCTACCATGATCACTTGTCTGTTGGCCCTTCCTCATTCCTTAACAGGCTACAATGCTTTCTTACTTCTCTGGCTTTCCCCTCAGGCCCCAAGAAACTCATTGATTAAAAACAACAACAATAACCTTATCACCTTGCAAGATGCTATCAGCCTTACTCTCTCTGATTAGAAAGTGTACACATGACACCACAAACCTCCGCTGGAGGGAAGAGGACCATGGAGAACATGGCCACACTACTTTGGAATTTCTTGGGCTTTTCCACCACCTCCTATATCTCTCCCAGTTCTTCTCCCGATCCCTGCTTTTCAGCTCTTCGCGAGGAAATGGCTTTCTGTTTTTCTCTATTTATGCCCAGCACAATGCCTGCCACATTGTAGATATTTAATACGTCTATATTGACTGACATTTCAAACTAAATACAATACAATAAAACACAACTTCACCCCCTCCCCAACAAATTCCTCCACCAAAAAATTGGCCTTTGTTACTTCCCTCTTTGTAGAAGATTCCACCAAACTTCTCTTCTAAGAGGTTTGTAACCTGCCATTATCTTTGTGTCTCTGCCCTTCTTTATCTCATGCACTCATTTATTTGTCAAAACTTGTATTTTCTATCTCTGTTAACACCTCTACGATCTGACTGCTCTCCATCAATGGAGCCAAAATCTTTGTTCAGATCCCCATGCCTCTTAAGTTGCAAACGCTCTCTAAATGATCATCTTGCGTCCAAACCTCTAGTTGGTTTCTCTGGTGCTTACTTATATTAGTCACAATGAGTTCACTGATAATTTTTGGATAACTAAATTTTAATGTACTATCACTATTTAAAATATAGAATGTATTGAATGGCTCTAAGGAATCAAAATATTTTTTTTCAGGTTGCCCATAGGCTTGTGAACTTTCATTATTAATCAGACAATAGTTAGAACAGGTTTTATATAGTTAGTTTTTTTTGGATCCAAGAATAAACTATATAAGAGCTGTCAAGGTATAGGTTGTTTTCTTGGAAGAGCTTAAGAATAATGTTGCATGGAATTTTATTGTAAGTGTTTGTATGGATTATCATAAAAATCCCCATCAGAAGCATAGTTTTAGAGGAAAAAAGATATTTTTGTCACAAGAACAACAAGAGTGATTGGAGGAAATTAAGAAAATATTTTAAAAGATATTAGAAATTAAATTACAGTTTAATAGAGAAAACAAAAGAATAATAAATAGCATAAAAGAGAAGGTAGACAATCTTACTTAAGTAGCAAATATCTGAAAAAGAAAGGAAAGAGAGAGGGGAGCAGAACTCATTGGTTCCATTAAGAAATATTAGAACAAAGTTTAAATGGTGGAAAAATGAAAAGAACATATAAGGTATCAACTCTCCAAAGCAACTTGTCTAAAAAACAAACAAGTAAACAAAATTTTAAAATCATATTTCAATAAAACATAGACCCATACTGCCCAGTTCCAACAGAAGGTAGAAGGAAAACAAATAAATAAAATCTCCCAATCACATCCTCAAAGAATTCAAAACTGAAAATGCCCAGCAAAATAATAGACAATATCCAGAGCTTATGCAGACCCTGAAAAAATCCAAGTACTAGGCAATTGCATTCAAAATCATGCAAGACTAGGGCTCATTGCTGTAAAAGAGACAGAATCTTGGAATACACTATTCCATATAAAGGTAAATGCTTTAGAACCAAGAATAATTTACATTGCAATGTTTTGGGAGGAAAAATTAATAAATCTTTTAATAATAGAAAATTCTTAAGCATTCTTGATGAGAAGACCAGAGTTGAATGGAAATTTTGATATGAAAACAAAGGAAATAAGAAAAGTCTAAAAAGATAAATATGCTTGAGCAACCAGAAATGGGTAAAATGCAAATTGTGTGATTATGTTCTGATGGGGGAGAAGAGACAAGTGACCCTTCAGAATCCTAACAACTTCAAGGGTCCTTGAGAGAGTTAGATAAGATAAATACAGGGCCCGAGCATGGCTTTGTTCTACTTCATTGTTTTTAAGAGGGCAAAAAGGACCAAAAATGGGAATATGCTAAGAACGAAATGATAACTAGCAGAGAAATATTGTTTCATAATCAAATGAGATAATATTTGCAGTGTTTAGCATAGAATCTGGCATATACTAAGCATTATTTAATGCTTAAACATTGCACATGTAAAGAAGAATATTAAAAAAGGGGAAAAGGAGTGAGGTGGTGATGTCATAATCTCTTATCCAAATCATTTAAAGGCATATGCAACACACATATTCACGGCAACATACACACACTGAGTTTGGTATCTAAGCACAGTGATCACAGTAAGGAAACAACAAAAGACAGGAAGAAGGAAAGAAGGGGATGTGAATGAGATGTCATTCTGGGATGGGAGAGATGCAAGGACAACAAAAGACCACTTTAGAGGGTAGTGTAATAACTCATAAGATATGTTCTTGGCGTGGAGGAGGCGAGATTATATAGGAGCAAAAGATTTTGATGATGTATTTTAGTAAATTATTAGATACCTTTTCTTTCTCCACCACATTCTTATTTTTAATATGCGGGTGAGGGAGCAAAGAGGGGAAAATGGGTAAAGTTTGTGATGGAGGAAAATACACAAGTACCAATCATTAACAATGGATGTGAAAATGTGAATGGGAAGAACTCAATCATGAAATGGAAAATAGAATGGAATGAGTTTATGTGTCTTTCTGTGTGTATGTATCTTTCTATCCATCTATATATACATCCATTCACCTATCTATCCATCCATCCATTTATCCATCTATCTATATCTATCTATCCATATATCTCTATCTATCTATCTATCTATCTATCTATCTATCTATCTATCTGTCTGTCTATCATCTATATACAATCTTTTTCACTTGTTCTGTTGTGTCCTACTCTACATGAACTTTTCTGGGCAATCAAATTTTGAAATGATTTTCCATAAGCCTTCACAATAGACAATATCAAAGGCCTTGGTCAGATCCACAAACATTGTGTAGATCTATGTTTTACTTTCTTGAACTAAACTATCAAGCATCCAAACTCTACTGCTGAGAACACACCTCTAATGGTCTGATTGTTGTTGTTGTTTTTTGTTGTTGTTTGTTTTGCTTTTTGGAGGGCAATTGAGATTAAGCAACTTGCCTAAGGTCACACAGCTAGTAATTGGTAAGTGTCTGAGGCTGGATTTGAACTCAGGTCCTCCTGACTTCAGGGCCAGTGCTCTATTCACTCTGTAACCTGGCCACCCCTGTGGCCCTGTTGTTAAAATGTCAAATGTACACTTACCTAAAAGACCATTTTATGGAGAACTCACTCAGGGCAAGGCTAGTCCTCACATGAGGGTCAGAAGAAGTGATGCAAAGACACTATCAAGGTATTTGTTAGGAACTCTGGAGATGATTGTGTGACATGGGGGACACTGGCACAGGATGCTCAGCATGGTGTGCCCACATGAGAGAAGGTGTCACGCTCTATGAGTAAAACAGAATTGAAGCAGCTCAAAAGAAATGTGAAATGCACAAATTCAGGGAATCCACCCAAGTGTTCACATGAGCTATCTGTGGCCGATCTGTGGTGGCTCATTCCAACCTCATATTGGTCTGATCAGCCACAGTTGAACACACTGTAACTTGACTCTAACATAGCAATGCCATTTTTGTCCTCTGAGAACAAAGAACAACAACCAACCAACTCCACATGACCCTGTAGACTTTATTCATGGGGAATTTTGGCAAATATACTGGAATGGTTTAGTGAGTCCTCATTTTGTAGATGAAGACTTTGAGCAATTAGGGGCTGAGGGACTTAACCAGGATCACATGGCTACTAAGTGTCTGAGGCCTGACTTGAACTCAGAACTTCCTCACTCAAGGGCTAGTGCTAGTACTCTCTCCACTGTACCACTCAGCAGATCCACATACACACATATGCATACATGCATATGTAACATGCAGATATACACAAAGTATATGTATGCATTTAATATGTACCCCAAGATTCACACAGAGTTGGTCCAGAATAAAATGCATTTTGCTTCAGATCAATTTAAAACAAAACAACAACTACAAAAAACATGATCCACAAAAACAATGGAACAGCAAAAATGGACAATTCTAGCAATGGATAACGAAGGAATCTCTGGTACCACAGAAAGTAAAACAATATCAATATATAAATTAATATGTAATGACTACAATGAATCTTGTAAAGAGTCAAATAAAGCATAATATAATGTAATAGAAACACAGATATTCTGTAGTGAGTGAGGAACCCGATATTTCTTTTTCAGAATAAGACACATATAACACAAAGAAAGGTTAATATGATAGAAATGAAGAATTTGAAGGGAATTTCATAAGAATCAGAGATCATAGATCTTTATAAACCACCAAATGTGAATATGAAGGAATAAGCATAGTTCTCATGTATGTAGAGGAAGTTGGGTAAAAAACAAATACCATTTCTAGGGCATCAAACCCTACCAAACGTATTTAATAAAGTGGACATTCTAAACACATACCTCTCTGATCACAACAGATTTAACATTTTGAACAATGAAGTGCCTTTGAAAAAATGATTCAAGTTTAAAAGAAGAATAAATAATTTAATTCTATGTGTTTGATGGACCAAAAAAAGTAATTTCATTTAAGAAGTCAACAATATGACAGCATATTAAAATTTTGGATTTCAGGCACCATAGTTATTAAGGAGAAATTTATATGCACCAAATTTTTATCAATAAAATAAAAATAAAATTGATGAATTGAGCTTGCAACCAAAAAGTAAAATAATGAATTGGCAAGTTTTAACCATTCACAAAAGCAAAACTTCCAAACATCAAAAAATAAATTAAACAAAACTTAAAAATTCCAAGTGAATTGACAAATAAAGTGGATTCATTTGTTGAAGAGAAACAAAATATTCTTTTAGCTAATTGAATGGGTAAGTACATTGAAAATTCTAATATGATAAGGTGAAAAGGAATAGAATTTAACAGAAACTACTATGCCAAATTACAGGGCAACTGAATTGTACAGAAAAGTTAAAATATTAATATTTATAAAAATATGAAATCCAGATTTATGGAAAAAAATTATAGCTGATTATAGTAAGAATACTTAGAAAAAACAATAAATTCCCAACTCTCCCATCACTCAGTAATTCTATCAAACTGAATTCTATCAAACAAAAAAGTAAAACCAATAAGTCATAAAATCTTTACAAACATAGAGAAGGATAGGATCCTACAAAAGTTCTTTTATTAGACAAAATTGTTCTTGATACATATAACAAGGAAAGAAAGAATAGAAAAAGAAAGCCAAAGGCCAATATCTCTAATGAATATTAATACTAATTTCTAATATTGAATAAAATATTAGCAAAAGGTTACAATATAAAAGGTCATATGCCATGAAAAGATACAGTTGATACCACTAATGTGGGGTTTGCTTAATATTAGGAACTTTTTTTTTTAAAGACAGTTCATTTTGACAACTTAAACAATTGAAGTTTCATGATTATATCATCAGAACTAGATGAAATTCTAGACAAAAACATAGCAAAAGTTTATCTTAAGATATAAGAGGAAATTAATCATTCCTCAATATAGTGCTTAAAATCTATTTCAAATAAAAATAACGGTACATCAGCTTTTCCTGTGTGTGTGTGTGTGTGTGTATGTGTGTGTGTGTAATATCCAGAGTGAACTGAGTTTAAGGCTTGGTTTTTGAGAAAGAAATCTAGCCAGTAAACCCCAAATTAACTAAGTAGGTTTTGGCCATCAAAATTTAGCAGAACACAGAGAGGAACAGAGAGAAGAGAGGGGAGGGGAGAGGAAAAACAAGGTTATACCTTATGATTTCTAGTGCTATAGCACTCAGAGAAGAAGAAGAAATTAAGAAAATAAACATAGGCAAAGATGACATACCATTATCAGTTTTTGAATAAGAAATGATACTTTTATATAGAACCCTAAATGGTCAACTCAAAATAATTGAATTAATAACTTCTACAAACTGGCAGGATATGAAACAAAGCCACAAAGGAAATTCTTCTTTATATGTATTGCCAATAAGCTACCACAAAAATAGATTGAAAAAGACATTCCATCCTGAACAAATACATTCTGTTTCCTTGAATCTTTAGAATTTATAATCAATATGACTACAATGCATCCTAACACAAATGCAGACAGACAAACTACTGGAGAGATATTCATGGTCCTGGAGAGGCAGAAGTGACTTAGTTGATTAAAGAACTGGCCTCAATGCAAGGAAATCCTAGTTTCAGGACCTGCCTTTGACCTCTCCTGGCTGTGTGATGCCAGACAAAAGACTCACCTTCTCAGTCAATACTCCACGCCATTCTTTAGGAGTCTACGTTAGACAGAGGCTGTTGAATTGCCATTGGCAAAGGAACTTTCCTCATGTAGGAATTTAATTTATCAAAAAGTACTGAAACTGGAATCACGAATACCTATGTTCAAATACAGCCACAGATACATACAAGCTGAGTGATGCTATGGAAGTCTCAAATTTTAGCTGCCTCAGTTTCCTCAACTCTAAAATGATGATAATAACAGCATTGACCTCACAGGACTGTAAGGGTCAAATGACATAATAAATGTAAAAAGTACTTAGTCAAGTGCCAGGTGAATAGTAGATATGTAATGCTTGCTCCTGTTCCTTCTAATGAAACTTCAGGTCTAGGTCCTATTCCATATTAATTTCACATGGTTAGGACACACCAATATAAAAGAAAAAAAAACTATAATTATGTTACTTAATAGCTAGAAGTATTTAAATAAAATAACTATACATTTATATTTTCAGTGTGAAATTTAAAAAAAGTAGGGCCATGTTATAGCATTTTAAAAAGTTACTTGGTATAAAATCAAGAATCTCGAGGAAAAAAAAATGTACAAGTGGAAGGGGAATAGCAATACCCTGTTGTGAAAATATAGTAAAAAGCAGTAATTATCAATGATATCTGCTCATGGTTTAAATTAGAAAAAAGCTGAGCAGAGGGACAGATTTTTTAGGTCACAGGACCCAGAAGTGAACAGAATAGCACAATGTATGAAAAAGGCAAGAAAATAAACAATAGGTGGATAAGGATGCATTATTCCCCAAAGAACTTCTGGTAAAACAGGAAAATTGTCTGGAAGAAATTAGATTTAAAAGGGAGGAGGAGGAAGAGGAGCCAAGATGGTGGAGTAAACACAGGACTCCACAAAAGGATGGGATGAAACAATTTTCCATCAAAGACAACTCAGAAGATCAGCAGGAAAGGTGTGTCACCCCTGGGTGAGAGTGGAATGCAACTCACTGCAGACCAGACCAGTACAGCTCCAGCCCCATCAATCCAGAAGCAGATCTTGGTAGCCCCTGAATCAGCAGAGGCACTGGATGCTTCAGGAGCTCTCAGCCCACAGATGGTGAAAGTGTCAAACAATTGGTCAGAAGGATAGTGCAAAGGTCTTTTTTACTAGCACTGAGGAAGGACTCTATTGCTTTGCCCATACTTGGATATGGGTTGCAGTTCTGGGTGGCAGTCTCAGGGTGAGCAGGAGCATTAACACAACAGAGCTTCTGGCCACAGTGGAGCAGGAACCCTTGTCACAGTTTCAAGGCAGAAGAGAGTGCTTAAGGTCACTCATAGACCAGAGCACAGGCCAGGAGAGTATTAAACACCTCTCCTTAGTTCATAATTCCTTGGAAGAACTGAAAACTTACAGGCCCCTAGAAATACCTCTGAAAACAGGGCACAAAACCTCTGAATCTTGAGACAGTGCACCCTTCACCCTGGAATCAGAGTCCTACTTTAACTAAGAGTTAAAAGTCAAGAAACAGATGGGAAAATAAGTAAACAACAGAAAAAAATTCTGACCGTAGAGTTGCCATGACATCAAAGAAGATTAAAACCCAAACTCAGAAGAAGATAACAAAGTCAAAACTCCACCATCCAAAGCCTCCAAGAAAACTATTAATTGATCTCAAGCTGTGGAAGAACTAAAAAAAAAAAAGATTTTCAAATTCAAGTAAGAGAGACTGAGGAAAAATTGGGAAGAGAAATGAGAGTGATGGAAGAAAATCATGGAAAAGTCAATAGCTTGGTAAAGGAGACCCACAAAAAATATTGAAGGAAATAATACCTTAAAAGAGATGAGGCTAAATGGTAAAAGAGGTACAAAAACTCTGTGAAGAAAATATATATATTTTTTAAAAATTAGAATGGAGTAAATGGAAACTAATGACTTTATGAAAAGTCAAGAAACAATAGAACACCACCAAAAATGAAAAAAAAAAACACAACAACGTTAAATTGGGGGAGGAGGTTGTCAGATATGAAATACTTCTGAGGAGGAATAGGGTGAAAGGAGAGAGAGAACAGAATAAATAGGGGACGGAGCCAAGATGGCGGCATAGCAGCAGCAACATATTGCAGCTCTCACATAGCCACCCCAAAATACCCATGAAATAGGACTCTAAACCAATCCTAGAACTGCAAAATGCACACAAAGATACTTCCCACTAAAGTCAGCTCAGCTAAGAGAAACCATATCAGCGCTACTAACCAAACCAGCCTGGCCTGAAGCCACGGCTGTGCCCCGGGGGCGGATGGACAGGAGGAGTGGAGGAGCCTCAGGTGAGCACATTAGCAGCAGCTGCGAGCAGTGTTCAGAACTAGCTCAGTGGGAATTGTGAATCTAGGAGAGTTAAGCAGTCTGGCCGAAAGGCCTCCAGAGCAGAAAAGCGAAAAGGCAGAGGTTTTGCACCCGCTTCCACGTTGCAGCTTCCCGCCTGTGGCCTGCAGACAGCAGGGGAATAAGCGATTTTTCTGAGGCCAGTGCTCTCGCGTTGAGCAGCCTGGATCCGGATTGCTGTCTTGGGCCTTGGTCCTTGAGTCTTCATTATCCACTCTGCTGGAAGTAAGTAGGAAGAGTCCCAGCATCTTCCTGAGAGCTACAGCAGCCGGGAGGACCCCAGTGATTTGGGACAGAGCTTTCCCTTCTGGAAGCAGAGCCCCACAGAGATTTAAAAAAAAATCATGGACTGAGCAACCATGAGTAAGAATAAGCATAAGAAGCAAAGTAAGAACAGCTCCCAAACCCTAGATTCCTTCTTTGGGGAAAAGAAAGATCATGGGAGAGAGAGGGAGGAGGAGAG
>CM053582.1:576401960-576419177 GCA_028627135.1 Pseudochirops cupreus
AGCTGACTTTAGTGGGAAGTATCTTTGTGTGTGTTTTGGAGTTCCAGGATTGGTTTAGCGTCCTATTTTATGGGTATTTTGGGGTGGCTATGAGAGAGCTGCGATATGTTGCTGCTTCTACGCTGCCATCTTGGCTCCTCCATTTCTTTATGATGCAGTGACACCGGCCTCTTTGCTATTCTTCCTATGAGGTACATAATTTCCCAGCTATCTGTCTTTCATTGGATCCTCTCCATGGTCAGAATGTTCTCCTGACTTAGCCCTGCCCCCTGACATTCCTAGACTCCTTGAAGTTTCAGCTCTCCTCCCATCTTCTTCAAAAGGTTTCTCTAGTCATTTCACTATAGGTCCCTTCCCTACCTTCTGAAATAATTTCAGGTCTTAGATATACATAATTGTTTGCTCGTTGTCTCCTGTGTCTGAAGGTGACATCTGTGATGGCAGGGGCTGGTTGTACTTGTCTTTATGTTGCTAATTATTGTCACAATGACTGGCATATATCCCCATTTTACAGGTAAATTAATTGAGGCTAGAGAAAGTGATGTGACTTGCCCAGGGTTGCCCAGCTGGTAAATATCTAAAACCAGATTTGAACTAAGATCTTCCAAATTCCAGACCCAGCCCACCATTCATCATGCCACATTACAGCCAATATCATGTTACCTCAGCAGCACCCAGGAAAAATCCTTTATTTTCTTTTCACAAGCTAGTTATGCATCTCTTGATTAAAATCTCAATTCTTCTTGGGCAAGGCTGCTGCTTTGTTTCTCATCATGGTACTTAGCACAGTGCTAGGCATGGAGAGGTACCCTTATATATTTTGTCATTGATTTCCCTTCTCTTTTTGGTCTGTGTCCTGATTCAGTGAGTGTGCTCTGGCTAATCAAAGTACAAGACAGAAGCTAATATCTGTATGTCTCTATTAGTGCTCAGATCCCCTCTGCGCCCAGCCTCAGCCATCTCAGGCCTACTGCTAATGGACATGTGTTTTTCTGGCAAAGAGTCCTAATTGACAGCCAGGCTCCAATTTTATCAAAGAGGCTGGGTGTGTATGGGAAGATGAGACTCACCTTGTGACCAGAAGCTGTTCCAAGCAAATGAGGTGAGACGGGTGGCTTGGCTTCTGAGGACCTGGGCTGTCATACTCCTACAGGGCTCCTCAGCTCCACTCTCAGCTGAACAGATCATTCAGCCCAGAGTTCTCCTTCATTTTGTTTCAAAGGCATCATTAAATCAACTTACTACAGGAAGGGAAGAAGAAGACTGGCCCTGAAGAGCAATGAAGTATCTCCAGCTGTGGGGGTGAGACCAGGAATAGAAGGTGGGGGGGGCCCAGGAGGCCAGGACCTTGGGAAGGCCTCTTTCACCTGGTGCCTCATGGAAAAGCTACAATTCATGAAGGCCATTTGGGCCAGTTGGGTGGAGAAAGCCACATTTTTCAAGGCACTCCTAGGGAAATAGGAAGAATGCAAAGAGCCATGGAAAGGGAATAGAAGCCAGCCCAGGATCCAGAAAAGGACAGTTAGTTCCAGCATACAGAGAAAGGCCCTGCTATGAGAGATGATCTGGGACCATCGCATGATGCTTGAATCTAGGAACCTCAGAGCTGCCCTCATCCAAGCCCATCTAGAGTTTGACAGAAGAAAAAAGAATATGGCCCTGCCCATGCTCAGCCTGGATCCTCAAGAGCATCAGCTCAATCCTGGCCTCAGCAATAACCTGCTAACAGGAAGGGGAAGAACCTGGAAGTTGCAGTGGAAGGGCCTCCTCTGTTTTGTGAACCTCCCCTAAGTAACCAATTTACAGTTAAGGAAACTAAGACTGAGATTAATTGACTTGCCCCAGGTAATACAAGTCACTGAGTGTCCGAGGCCAGAATCCAGCTTAAGTCTTCTTGACCCCAGACCCAGTGCTCTATGCAGGGTGTGACCCAACTATCTGTTACCATCATGTAGGTGGATGTGGAGGTGACTGGAAAGATGGTGATACCATCAACAAAAATTGGGAAGTGAGGAGTCAGAGTTTTAAAACAAGAGGTTAAGATTTTGTACCTCCTTGGAGTAAGCTCCTGGCAGGACACCTAATTGGGAATCTTTATCACTTGTAGAGAGGGTGCCAGTTGGCATTAAGAGAATTTCCTCAGCCAGGAGCTCAGATCTCCCTTTCCCTAGTCACCATCCAAATGCATTCACTGAAACTAACTGAGTGGTCAGTCAGCACAGTGTTCCCATTATTCTCTTCAATACTAGGAAGAGACTGGAAAGTAATTTGGTGGAGAGGGAGTTGTGGAAGGAGAGCTAAATGGAGGTAGCTTTAAACTCAATACAGGGATGAATTTGATAAAAATTCAAACCATCCTAAGAGAGGAAGCATTGCTCCATGATGTGAGTCAGCTAATTGCTAGAAATATTCAAGCAGATACCAGAGGTATCCCAACATGCATTCCTGAGGAGGGGAGAACATTGGTTCAGTGATGTCTAAAGGAGTCTTCTTTCTGTGAAGATCCTACTATCTTCTGAACTCAAAATTTAAGATACAAAGTGAAACTGGAGCCCTAAGAGGGAGAGTTTTTATGATAAGTTTTGATCAATTTGGTTTAGAATAAAAAACATAAGCCAGGATTATTCAGGAATTCCCAAGGCAAAGTCCACTAAACCAGAAGGAGGAATTCACTCATAGACATGACAATTTGGCCTTTCCTTCAAGAATCCTTGGCACATTAGACCAATGAATAAAGACTCTCCTGGGAATTGGAGATAATGTACAAAGGTGACAAGCATTGACAATGAATTATGTCCCCACCGTGAGATGGGGGCTCTCACCCCTTTCTTAGAAAAGAAGCATATCAAAGTCAGCCTTCTGGATTCCTTCTGCTCAAAGTTTATTAGTCAGCTAACTAGTCTTCTTTTAGACCTGTCTTAATGTCATCCCTTCCTCTACAGTCATCTTGAGGAAGAAAATAATGTGCTTGATATAGAGAGGATGACATTGAAGCCAAGTAAAAATTAAGACCGCTCAGAAACAAAACCAGCTTTGTCCAGAAGAAAGTCAGACATTTGTTTCTTTAGCATATGTTTTGTTGGGGTTGAGAAAGTCATGGCATCAGCCCCAACTCTACATCACTGATGTCACCAATTTAGAATTGATATTCAAAGACATCTTCCAGGAAGTTCTTCCCTACCATTGTGGATAGTACTGGAAGGAAGCATCCAGATTGTTGGGCATATGAAGAGATAAAATGGGGAGTGGTGGGGGCGATTGTTTAAGAAGGACCAAACCTGAAGCTAAGAGGTATATACAATGTCTGTGGCTCCCTAGCAGAGTAGACAAGTCAGTTTGGTGGCATTGCCTATTAGCAGCTAGACAGAGTTGAGAGGGAGTGCAGATGTGTTGAGCTAAGTGGACTTCAGTGATAGTAGAAGTGGTAAAATGGACCAACAAAGCAACCAAACCTTGGAAAAGAAGTCATGGGATGGAATGCCAGGGCCATGAGGTCCCATCATCCTCTAAATAACTGCCTCCTTCCCACTGACTCCTGATCTTCCAAACCTCAGAATCAAATTTTTCCTGGTGTCTCACCCTGGAGCACACCTGGAGTGTCTTTGCCTTGGGTCATCCTGCAACTCCTTTGATCTGTTCACTTGGGAATATCCTTCTGCAAGCCCCTTCTGATGGCTGTGCTGGAGCAGAACCTGCCTTTGCTGAAGGGGCCCCAGCCAGTTTGAATTTGTTTCTCTCCTGGCTCTGCTCCTGACCTTCTTCTGCCCTGGATATCTTCATTCCCCTCTTGCCTCACCTTTGCTACCCCACTTTTCAGATCCCTTCTATGTGCCAAGTTGTTCCATTAAAGTGCAAGCTCCTTGAAGACAGAACTGTCCTTGATTTTGTCTGTGTTTGTATCCTCAGACGTTAGCACGGGGCTTGCCAATAACACTTAAGAAATGTTTGTTTCTTTTTTTTTCCTTACTATGTGAGGTCAATATGGTGGAGCAAAGATTCTGCAAGACCACAGTGGTTCTGCTCATAGTTTAGAATCAGGAAGCAAGTTTACCTTCTTTTTTTTTTTCCTCTAGAGTGAGGAATCTTTTTAAAAAGTAAGAACAACCACTAAAAATCTAAATGTTCATCATTTGGATGGTAAGGAGAGCTAGGGATCTCAGAGTCCAGAGCTGAGGAAACTCTCCTAATGTCAGTGAGGTCCTTGTCTACAGGGACGATGTTAAAACCATCTGGGATGCTAGGGGTGGCTTACCCAGGATCCTTCAGTCAGGATGTGTCAGAGGCCAGATCTGCATCCAGATGTCGGGCTCCATGGAGGGCTGGGTCTCCAGCAAAGTCCTGGCTCACAGCTTCAGAATCCTGCAGCTTACCAAAGAGGCATCTGTATTTCCCAGACTGCGTTAGATATTTCATTCCCTGATCTGGATCGATCACCTTGTGGATAACCTAGAGCACTTTCCATATTGTTTCAGCGTTGCTATGGTAACAGGACTACTTCAGAGTGGAAAGCATAAAAGCAAGCAAAGAAACTGAGGGAAACAAGAGTAAGAAGAAAGCATTAGACAGGGTGCCTCATCCCCCTTTTCACAGAGTCGATCTTTCATGTAGATTTTTAAGCTTCTCCTTGCTTAGACACATGCATAATTCTCCACCTCTCTAGCTGGGAAGGTAATGCAATCCTCCTCAACTCTTGTCAATGAGAGGTAGGAATGAGAGCCTTTTCTTCCCATTTATCAGATTGCTCGCTCCCCTTTCCTTTGAGGAGCTCAAGGCATTCGACAAATAACTGCCAAATTATACAAGTAATTTTTACAAAGAACATTTATAAATGTCCTGATATTGAAAGTTGTCTGAGGAGAGAGTGTTGCAGGGACAGCAGGGAGGGAAGAGAGGAAATACATAGGGAAAAGGGGATTTTAGCACAACCGCAAATATTGATAGACCTAATGTGGTCAATTCATGGCTTCCCTCTCTCCCAGAGATGGTGATAGGGCCTGGGGAGAAGCTGACCTGGATTTACCCACAGACCCTTTGCTCTTTCTCTCTGGATCTTTTTAAAGACTGGCCTTGGAATGGAAGGCTACATTCTAAACTATGAAAAGAACCATTGTGGTCTTGCAGAATCTTTCCTCCACCACATTGACCTCACATAGTAAGGAAAAAAAAAGAAACAAACATTTCTTAAGTGTTATTGGCAAGCCCTGTGCTAACCTCTGAGGATACAGGAGTCAGGAGCAGAGAGAAGGGGTCGGTGGATTTCTTGGAATAATAGAGGAACATATGAAAAAGACTTTAGAGATTATCGAGTCCAATCCCACCTTATCTTCAAGAGGAGTAAACTGATCCTCATAGATCTGAAGCGACCTGTCCAAGGTCACACAAAAGTTAAGGACAAAGCCTGGATTTGAACTTGGGTCCAGGGATTCCAGCTTGGGGGCTTCCTTGGATGCTGGGATTTTCAAGTCATTCCATTTCAGGAATAGAGTGCTCCAGCATCTCCTTTCTCCTTTTAAAATCAACTCCCAGGAAAGAGATGAACGACCTTCACATTTGGTCATCACTCAATGAGGTTTAAAGTGTCTCCTGGCAGATTTCACCCACCGAGGCATCAGCTGCATTATCAACCAAAGTCTTTAACAGGAGAGCATCAGGCATTGATCAGGTGGGGGGGACTTTGGGGGCAGCATGGAGATCTTTGGGAGCCCCTTAAATATTGCACATACTTTCATACGCAGCTGTAACTTTCAGCATTGCCCTTTTATAAAGAGACAGAAGGTGTGTCTTCTCAGCTGCCCAAGTTTCAGGGTAGACTTCTCAGGCCAGTCTCTGATTGGGTCAGGGCTGCAGTTTCCCCTGGTTACACTTAGGCTGTGTGGCTATTGTCAGCTTGTGCCCTTGACTGGTCCATGGCCTCCATCCCCACTTGGAAAAGACACCAAGTTGAGAGGAATCAGTGCTTAGGGATCGTCAGCCTTTGCTGTAGCTCAGTGAGAACCTGCGTGCCCCGTTGGATTTGCAGTTCCTTTGTGGCAGAGAATGACCTCATTGTACATAACCTTGTCATTGTGTTCTCTGTGGAGCAAACTGATATTTTCTGCACATCAAGAGTCTTAAGACACCCCCAGCTTGGCAAAGGAGCAGCTGGAATAATAAATCCAACATGGCTCTGGAGGTCGGCAAATTCTGTTTCTCCAGCCATGCTGCAAGTGACAAAATGGCATCATCTCCTCTTTCCCCATTGGACAACAAGGACTGCCAGGTGCCCCCTGGAGCACAGGCTTGAAAGCGTCTTATCATGCTCATGCCCCATAGAACAGTAATTGCTCTGGCTTTGTCTGCAAGGTAGCCTAACATCCAAACAATCCACACTTAAAGTGAATGACATTCCACTTAACTATCAGTAAAACCCAATCATTTAGAGACAAAACAAGGGGAACACAAACTGTTTCTTTATTTAAAAAAAAATTGACTCTCTAATCATGTGGAGATAGTCTGGTACTTTGGTCCCTTAATAAGACTGTTGTACATTCAAAACATTTTGTTATCTTTCTACGTTCCATGAAAAAGGTTCCTTTTTCTCCCCTTTTAAGTGTTTTGTAATTGTGATATTGTATTAATAGGAGAAGTCTTGAGAAAGGCTAAGAGAATGCAATTGGACAAAAGTGAGCGCATGCCAATGGATTCCACTGCCTAGAGAAATGAGAGAGCTGATTGTCCTGATGGATTAGAGTCATGTGAGGGGCCTTGGGTACATGAGGAGGCATGTGGTACCTTCTTTCTGGCTCATTGCCCCAGAAAGGTGAGAATTGAGAGCATGAGTACATGACACTAAAAGATGATCCTCAGCCTCCTTTAAAATACTTCTACTCCAAAGGGAACAGGCATTTATTAAGCACCTACTACATACCAAACACTGTGCTAAGCACAAATACCATCTCCTTTGATCCTCACAATGGCCCTGGAAGGCAAATACTATTATTATCCCCATTCTACAGTTGGGGAAATTGAGGCAGACAGGATTTAAATTGCTTTCCCAGGGTCGCATGGCTCATAAGGATTTATATAGTAGAAGAAACACAAAGATCCCCATCTAGCCCATAGACATTTTCTTGGGTTCCATCCTCCCTCGCTGGACAAGGTAGGACTCTCCAACTTAGAGCTTCTCCTCAGGAGGGGCACAGACCAAGAAGAGATAGCTTCAGCTTCTTACAAGCCCCACCTCCCAGCTCTTGACCACCTTTCATAGACGTATGCCATTCTTTGACTTTAGAGGACTGCCCCAAAGGAGTCCCAGAAAGGACCAAGAATGGGACTTGTAACCCCCAGCACAGAACAGTGGAAGTGACTTTGGCTCTGCAGTGGGAAGAGCTGGGTTCCAATCCCATCTCTCATACTGACCTCCTGTGTGACCCTGGACAAGTCACATAGACTCAGTGGACCTCAGGGTTTCTCAGCTGCCAATGGAAATTGCAGAACACAAGCCTGGGTAGTCTCTCCCAGTACAAGAGTGCTGATGTGAGGATCCCATAACTCTCAGTCAGGAGGGTCCCAGCTTGCTCTCTTCTTCACTGTTCTGTGCCTCCTTCTCTCACTGGGGTCCCATTACTCTCTTCTCTGCCTCCAAGAAACTCTTATGGCACTTTCTGAGTGAAATCTCTTAGTCCAAAGTCACTTTAGGCTAGTGGACATTTTCCGGCTTATTAAAGGGTGTCCAGTTTCTAAATGCCCCTGGGCCATTGACATCCCTGATGCGCTACTCTATCCTCCTGTGCTCCCTTTCCCCATCTCAGGGCCCTCCATGGCCCCCAACTCTACTTTTTGTATTAGAATATATATTCCCTGAGGCCAAGGACCAGCTTTCCTTTTATGTTTATATTCCCAGGATATAGCCCAGGCCTAGGAACCTAGTAAACATTCAATAAATGTATTTCTTTTATCCATGGATTCATTCACCATTCTCTTCTGTCAATATTGACTCCTCATTTTCACACACTTTCACCTCATCGATCCCTCCCCCACTTGGTGGGGACAATTTTACTAGCATATACAAGATAATTGCCTCTGCCATCCAAGGGGCAATAGGAAAATGAAGAAGCACCAAACTCTCAGTAGAGTGGAAACAACTGGAAACATTTCTTAAAATATTTTTTTTCAAGTTCCTATGGAAAGAAGGGATGTTGTGTATAGAAAGAATCACAACACATCTCAACAGAGTGGTGTATCAGCAATGCAGCATGCACAATGCCTACAGTAACTATAAGTATGCTGATATGGTTATTAATCACAAAATGTAACAAGCTCTCTACATAAGAAATATAGCTAGAGCATTCATTTAAATACCAGAAAAGTGAGTCCCAAAACCAGGGAGTCAAAGCCAACAAAGTAGTTATGAAGCTGGCACACGTAGTTAAAGTAGTAAACACCCACGTTCTCAAGCCTTCAAACAGGACAGGCTACCTCAGGCAAAGATCCTCCTCTCCTCACTCATGTAACTACTCAGCATCCAGGCAGCTTGCTCCCAGCAGCTCCGGCCCCCACAGTTCCAGTCCCTGGCAGTCCTCAGCAGGAGTCCTTAGCAGAGATTCTGGCCAGCTGAAAAAAAAAAGGAGTTCATGCTGCAACCGCAGCCACTGCCTCTGCAGCTGCTTCCAGTCAGCACCCCACAGAGACTAGCTTGGTTCCGGCATTCTCTTGCTCCAACCCTTCCTGCTATGTCAGCAAGTTCAAGGGGCATGGAAGATCTTCATATCCCAGTATTGTTACAAATGATGAGAACAGAATTTAGTAATGGCTCATGAATGTGCTCACAAACAAGAAGGATCCTAATATTCCTCAGAATCTACTATCCTTTGGGAGGCTGCTGTTGACCGTAGTGGTCATTGTCCAATTACACAGCCAAGCTTGATTGTCTTTACAGTAGCTGAGCTCATGAATCTTCCCCTTTCATCCTCTGCCACCCCAGACATTTCAGTGAAGCCAATGATGGTGCCTCCCAAATTCACGAGGTCCTCAGGACTCTTCCCTCTCTGGACACTCATTTGTATAAGACCAGAAGAATGCAAATTCAAAAGGAAATGGACCCCCAGAGTGTTCTGGTATAAGCTGACCTAAGGGTGTCCACATTCTACATGTGATCTCGATGATAAAAGGGTGGAGACATGGCCTGTCTTCCACTCACTTACTCCTACAGTGACATAGCATCACCTGGAGAACCTCCGGCAAGAGACCTCAGGAGAAGTGTGATTCTCTTTGGAAGTTTCTTCTGGGCCATCAGCTCATCCAGGTCAGCAACCAATTAAAGAATTCTTCATCATCACACCAGAAAAGCATCTCAGTGAAGAGTTACCCATAGCCAAAAGTAAGCCCTCCTAGGCCCAACCATCCATACAGTGGTCTTTAATGAGGAACCATTGTCGCAATAAAACATAAGTCTTGATAGGCAATAGGGCTGGATATCAATACCCTAGTAATGTTATTTACAAGGACTAATTTAAAAAAAAATAATTTCAGCAATTCCAGACAATTGAAAATATGCAGGAATGAGAATCTGGTCTCCACCATTGAAGAGGGCTTAACTGAAGGAAAATGAAAGAAATTCCACTTATTGACCACTTACACAATATTTAAAATAATGACAATAGAAATTCTGAGAAATGAAACATGTACATGTTTATGAGCACATGTAAATATGGATGTGTGTATATAGATACAGATAGAGATGCTCCATAGCATGGAAAAGTCCTGGAGATACAAATACAAGCTGAAAAAGCAAAACAGCCCCTGCCCTCCAGGAGTTTGTAGTCTAACAGGGAAAGGGGACAAAGACAAGTGAACTGGGAAGTCAGAGGGCAAGGGGAGGTTAAACGCCTTGGCCACAAGCTCCTGGTCCTACGGAGAAAGTTTAGGAGGAAAGTCAGGAGCAGCCCAGGGAGGAAAGAGGATGCTGAGGCCTGAGCCAGCTCAGCCAGCATCCACCAAGAGCATGAGGAGACCACTCACACACCACTCATGCTAGTGTTGATGTAACTCCACAGTACTCTTGCTTAGGAAAATTTCTGTGGGATCTTGGTCCATGACGATCCTCTAGCTATCACTGACATTCCCATGTTCAAAGGGAGTTTTTATTTACACACACACACACATACACACACACATGCCACACCACACACCACATACTCACACACACACACACACACACACACACACACACACACACCCACACACACACACACCACACGTTGTCCTTGATTGAACAGAACTCCTCAAGGGCAGAGTGTTTCACACATATCTTAGTATTCTCAGCTCTAGTGGTTAATACGTGTTTGTTGGTCTGTCTGTCTGTCTATCTATCCCCCTTCCCCCTACCCCCTCCCACAAGCTTATTTCAGATTTCTCTCATAGTAGGGTTTGGGCTGTGCCTCTGGGGGCTCTCACCCTCACCACGCTCCTGGCCCACTGCCTCTCAAATCCACCAATGTTCTAGCCATAGGCTTCTATTTGCTTTTGCTGCTCAGTCATTTTCAGTACTGAGATTCTTTGTGACTCCATTAGGGTTTTGCTTGGCAGAGATACTGAACTGGTTTGCTTTCCTTCTCCAACTCATTTTAAAGATGAGGAAACTGAGGTAATCTGGGTGCAGTGACTTACATAGCTGGTAAGCATCTGAGTCAGGACTTGAACTCCTAATGATGAATCCTCCCTACTCCAAGCCCAGGACTCTATCCACTGCCCTGCATAGCGACCTCCCAGGGTCTTGCATTGCTTTCCCTCCAAGACTTCAGGGTGGGCCTGGCATTCGAGTTCTGAGTTTGCTGACTCATTTTCCTGATGGACTGGTGGCACTGTGCAGTAGACACAACCGGCATCACTTCATTCTGCTCTGGGTGATTTCGATTCTTTTGTGGTCCATGATTCACTTGCAAATAGCATCATAGGGAACAACTTGGAGATTATAAGAAAAGAGATGCCCTTATTCTCTGATGGGTTTTTGGGACAGCGAACATCTAGAAACATTGGAAATGCTGTCTAATTGATCTACAGCCTTTCAGTGTTCCCTTCCTCCCTTCCATATGTCGGAATCAAGCTCACTGTCTTCTACAAAGTATGCCCCAAGTTGGGGAGGAGGTGTTGGGGGTGATGTGTGTGTGTGTGTGTGTGTGTGTGTGTGTGTGTGTGTGTGTGTTGCCATGCTCATTTAAAGGACTCCTATTCTAACCACATGGTATATTCGAGACAAAATGCATCTTTCATTCTTTCTGGTTTTCCAGTGTGGATAGTTGGGCTTATCTCTTTCATTTCTCTGAATTTCATTGATGATGCACATTCTCTGATTTTGAATTTAATTAAAGGGGGTTTGATTCTTGGCATAATGCAGAACAGGCTGGACTTGGACTCAGGAGACCTGAGTTAAAATCCTGTCTTGGAGACTTGGAAACTGAGCTATCACCAACAAATTCTCTGACTTCTCACTGAGACCCTCAGTTTCTCCCTCTATTAAATGAGGCTAATACTAACTGCTCTCCATGCCTGTGCAGGGGAGGGAAGTACTTGGACAATCATAACATGCTATAGACATGTGAATTGGTTATTCTGATAACCATGGGGCCTTCTCGGAGATTCACGATGTTTTCTGTTGGGTCAAAACATATGACCAGATTTATGATTACAGGTTTGCACCCTTTTAATAGGAAACTATCCCTTATTAGAAGAGATTTAAGATTTAATTAATTTAAATTAATCATTTAAGCATGATTTAGCCAATGGCGAAAGCATATGTCTCCTTAGAGCAATCTTTGCAAAGGAAAACACTTACATGCCATTGTTACAGTTTTCCTTGGTGACCCAGAGTTATTCTCATAAGCCTTGAAGTGAAGCTGCATCTACATCCAGCTCTAACAGCCCCTTCTCTGGTCTCCCTCAGCACAAAGGGCTCATGCTGGAAGGCTCTCCATCCACCCCCTGCCTCACATGGCTCTCTGGGCCACCAGCATGCCAGGTGCCACTGTAGAGTCCTCCCACTGACAAGGACCTAACACCTCTCCTCAGCTACCTTATATGAATTAGCAAACTTTTTTCATTTCCCCTCGCAGTTCTCATATGATTGAGATTTTCTATGGCAGAGAATTAGAAGATGCTAGTCACCCTTCTCACCAACACAGAAGAGGAATGAAGGCATTACTCTGGTTCTGAGAAGCCACTAGTCAGACCTTCCCTCCCCCCACTCTACCTTGTTCTGCTGCCTGAGTCAGCAGAGCTGGAGCTTTCTGTCTTGCTCCAGGTCCCTTAGCCAAGTTCTTCAGGTAGTAGATTCTGCTGCAGTTTGACCAAGATCACTGAAATGGACCCTTAAACCAGATAGAAACACTGAGACTTGGAAGCTCAGTAGGAAGGGCACTGATCTCCTTAGGGGAGTCAAGGACCGTTTTTCTTTGATTTGGTTTGGCAACTTTCCTGAAAGCCTTTGGAGTAACAACAGAACATTTTAGGGTCAGGAAGCACTGACTTTGGTCCTTCCAGCCTCTTGCCATCACCACAGAACTCCAAGCAGCCAGGGCAGCGTGGGGCAGTGTGGGTAGGGTATTGGGCTAGGGGGTCCAGGCACCTTTACCTAAGAGCTCTTCATAGCATCACATATATCATACTCGATATATCCCACTTGTAGTCTATTTTGTGGATAAAAACAACTTCTCCCTTGTGGTTAAGCCATCAAATCTTCCTGATTCATTTGATTTTTTCACAAAACGTGTGTAGAGCTGAAATCTGCTGGTTTCATTTTATGTGTAAATATTTTAGCACAGCTCTATTTGCAAAGACATCTCTGATTCCCAGGGGACTCTTATACTATGGATGGATATCTATTGCCTCCTTCCTTCTCTTGTCATGTTGCAGATGGTCAATCAGAGAAGGGAATCCCCCTTAGCTAACAAGTGGTGACTTTGTCCATCTGCTTCTAAGGGGCCAGCATAAGAGGCGTTTTCCCTATATTTAACAAGGTAATGTGTGGAAATGAACCATTTTTCCTAACATAATGAGGTGGTCTCCCAATAATTTGCCATTAGAGATCCCTGAAGGCCCCATTAGGAGCTGCTGCAGCTCATTCAGGGACACACATGTGCTGGAGCATGAGCTAACCTGCTGTACACACCAAAAAAAAATGGGAAAGATTTAGACAGCTACTAGCTCAAGACCCATTCCTGTGCACACGCAGTCATCACCTACCAGAGCTCTTCAGAATGCACCATTCATGCAGCATTAACCATTTATTACATCAGGGCAACTGGGTGGTGATGCTGTGGATAGAATCTGGTCCAGAGTCAGGAAGACCTGAGTTCAAATCCAACCTCAGGTGCTCACCAACTGTATGACCTTGAGCAAGTCATTTTACTCTGCCTCAGTTTCCATATCTGTACAATGATCTGGAAAAGGAAATGGCCAACCATTCCAGTATCTTTGCCAAGAAATCCCCAAAGGGGGCCAGAGAGGATCAGACACAGCAGAAAGTATCTGAAAAACCATAAACAAAAGTTATCATATGGGGGGGGCAGATAGGATCCAGCTTTTGAAGATCTGCAATGGCGTGACTCTTCAAACATTTCCATTGCCTCTGAGAAACCACTTATCTCAATAACTCTCTGGAGTCTGGATCTCATCAATGTGGACTCTCCCTCCAGTGCACATGGCATAAACATCTACAACTCACCATCTACCTTGTCTTTGTCCACCATTAAACACCTTGAGCCAGCAACATATTTCCATGCTGGGAACTTTCCTTTATATCTGTCAACATTGACAGGATGCCAAGGGAGTCCTTTGGTTCTTGCTTGCTGTCATACTGACCTCCTTTCCAGCCATGGATGTGATGGTATATCAGACTGATTTCTCTCCCTGTTCTCATTTGTCATGTGTTGCTGCCTTGCTCTGTCCAACATGCTTTATCCAGGGCTTTTGGAATGACCTTCCCAATTAATTCTGAGTAGCAACAACAAGAGAGAGTTTTCTAACATGTTGCCTTCATTTCTTTTTTAAGGTGAAAGAGTTTGAGGAGGCAGCCTGGCCCTGACTTAGTGTTTGGTGCCCTGTGGACAGTATTAATAGGGCCATCTGAGCCCTGGTAAATCAGGATGGGGAGAAGGCTTCCAAATAGCTCCTACAGAGGGCTTCCATTAATGTCAGTGGGGTACTTCCACCAGAGTTGGTGCTGAGGAACAATAGAATGGGCAACAGACCATTGATACTCTTGTTTATCTGGTTTATATTCAAGTAACTGCTCTGAACAGATTCCTGGGCAAAATGACCAAGGATCTCCAGAGTAGTTCCACATGCCACAGATATCACATCGGGGGATCCCTGTCCCCAGTGTATTGAAGCAGGTTCAATAATGTGAAAATGAGCAGCAAATTTAACCATACAGGGACACAACTTCTCTCTTAGCATCCAATTATTCTCAAGTGTCTGATCCAATGTGTTGATTTTATTTTGCTTCAGAGCTTGTCCTGCTTGACCTCTGTGCAGTTTCTGACACTGCTGACTGCCTTCTCTATCTGGGCATCCTCTCCTCCTGGTGCTCCCATCATATCAATTTTGTATTCTCTTTGCTCTCTGATCTTCTGCATTGTTGGTCTAGCCTCCAACTCTTAGCTTCTTAGCTCTGATGTATCAGATGCCATACTGCTCATGACTGTGTCTCTCTGTCTCTTTTTCTCTGTCTCTATCTCTCTCTGTGTCTCTCTCTGTGTGTTTCTCTCTCTGTCTCTGTCCCTTTCTCTGTATCTCTGTCTCTCTGTCTCTCTTTCTGTCTCTCTCTTTTCCTCCCCCCCCCATTGCCTTCTCTCCCTCCCTATCTTCTTCCCTCAACCTCAGTATTACTCTTTCTCTCCTCTACCCTTACTTCCTCCCTTAGGTTCAAGCATCATATACACAAAGAAGAATGGAATCATGTATTACGGTGGGAGAATGGAGGTAGAGGCACTGGATTTGGATCCTGGCTCTGACCAAGCTATATGAACTTGGCCAAGTTAAGCAAAATACCTCATCTTCAGTTTCTCTAGCAATAAACTGGCAATACAACTGAACTTGTCAGTCCTGGGGACTGTGAAGAAAGAACTTTAAAGACTTGGAAGCATTGTGTGGGTGAGAACCATGCCCTGATCTCTCTCCTGAGCTCCAGTCTCTCAGAATTGAAGCACAATTAAATCTTGGAATCCTTTCTATTCCTCAGTACTCCCTTCCTTGCCCCCTCATCTTCACCCTGGACATATTTGATAAATCTCTCATGTTCATCTCATGAACAAGGAGAACCGTGAGCTTGATGACAGAATAATTAGCTGAATGTAGGAACTAGTTTCCTGCTGGAGCCAACAGCCATGGTCTGAGGTGCAGGATTGGCTCAGGAGGAGGATTCCTATGGACTGGCCAAACCTCCAGAATAACAGAGGCATATCCCACCTTGAATATCGCGTTCAGTTCCACGTTCTGTGTTTTAGGAGAGATGTAGCGAATGAGCCACACATCCTGGATAGAGCATGATCACAATGGAGGAACACCCAGGAAACTGGATGTACAAGAATCAGATGAAGCAATGGGACACTTTACAAGATACCATGATTCTTATTAATAGGGCCTGGAGAGCTGCTTTATTAAAGCGTTGAAAGCGATGCTGTAGGCAAGCATCTAGATAGGGCATTGGATAGAGGTCTGGGCCTGGAGGCAGAATGACCTGAGTTCAAGATTGACTTCAGATGCTTTCTATCTGGGTTATCCTGACCAAGTTACTCAACCTCTGTCTACCCCAGTTTCCTTAAATGCAAACTCCACATGACAATAGCATCTCCCTCACAGAGCTGTGGTGAGGATTAAATGGCATTTTTAAAAGTGAGTGGCGTGGGGCCCTAACAGGTAGTTGACACTCAATATATGCTTATGTTCTTCCTTCATGTGAAGAAGGGATGAGATCTCTTCTGCTTGGTGTCAGGCAGCAAATCCAGAAATGATGAACTGAAGCTGCACTGAGGCAATAATTCCCCAAACTAACAAAATTCAAGCGGTAGAGGGGCCTTGGAATTTCTCTAGTGTAGTTCATTCCCACAATGAATGTCCCCTGCCACATGCCCAGGCTCTCCTCATACCAGGGCCTCCTGATACGAGCCTGCCCAATTTTAGGAAGTCATTGTTGAAGTCCAGTCCAAATCATTCTCTTTGTATCTTCATCCTGTGGCTTCCAGTTCTGTCTTCTCTGGCTTAAGATATCAGGTGCATTCCTTCTTCAATGCAATAGTTTTTCAGATATGAGGGCATCCTCCCTGAGTCTTGTTCCCTCATGAATTAAGGGTGGCAATGAAGAAAATAGACCTAATCACGATAGTAGCCCAATAGAGGAAAAAGGCACTTTGGGACTGAATAGGGAGCCTCATCATGACAGTAACAAAGGAGAGGTCAGATCACATTCAGTTTCCAATGTCTTAGAGGGAATTCATGGTCTGGATTCTTGGAGGGAATCTCACACTGGATTCTTAAAGGCTTCTTTGGATTGTGACCATCTGAGTTTCTGTGAAAAGCCCTGAGGGTGTGATGGCTTGGAAAGAGCAGTGATTTTGAAACCAAGAGAACTCACTAGGAAACCACTTCCACCTGTGACTGTCCTGCCTCAGCCTCTTTTCTTAACTGGGAAGTGCATGGATCAAACTGGCTTATGTTCAAGGGTTCTGGTAGCACTATGTCTTGTGATTCATTTATTTTTCTTAATTAAATTTTACATTTATTTTTAGTTTACATCATTCATTTCCAAAATATTTTGAGTCATAATTTTTCTCCCTTTCTTTCCCCTACCCACCACCCCCAAAGAGCTATCCCACTGTATACCCTCTTCCCTATCTGCTCTCTCCTATATCCTCCCCCATCCCCCCTCCAACTTTCCGGTAGGGCAAGATGGATCTCCACATGTATATCTAAATTCCAAGATGCATGTAAAATAACAATAATAATAATAATAATAATAATAATAATAATAAGTTTAAAACATCTGATTTTAAAATATTGAATTACAGGTTCTTTTCCTTCCTCCTTCATCACCCACTGTTACTGGGAAGATAAGCAGTTCAGCATAGGTTGTACATGTGTAGCTATGGAAAACATTTTCATAGTGGATATACTGTGAAAGACTGACTATATTTTAATCCATCCCATCCCCCCCCCCAGTTGTTCTATTCTCTATTTTGATCC
>CM053582.1:576419677-576435242 GCA_028627135.1 Pseudochirops cupreus
GTCTCTCTGTCTCTCTCTCTGTCTCTCTCTCTCTCTCTCTCTCTCTCTCTCTCTCTTTCAGCTGGCTTCAGTCTCCACGATTCTTCCTTCACCAGGAACAAAATTCCAATTCTGTCTCTCTGTCTCTGGAATTCTTGCTTATATACACACACTGTCCTCCTGTCTCAGCCAATCCCCTTCTTTCACATCAACAGGGGAGTTCACAGCCTCTCAATAGTGGGACAGAGTTCACACCTTCCATACTTAACTTCAAGTTACTAAGTGCTAAGTATCTGGTAAACTGATTGCTGTTACAGTAGACAGAAGCAAAACACTGGTGAAGAGGGAAAGGGTCAAAGTAGAGACAAGATAAACAGGAAGATGAATAGTATAATACACAGTAATTGTAACTGTGAATGTGAATGAAATGAACTCTTTCATGAAATGTAAGAAGAGAGCAGAGTAGATCAAAAACCAGAATCCTACAATATATTGTTTACAGAAAACACACTTGAAAAAACTGGAAAATAGTATGGCACAAACTGGGAATAGATCAACATTTGACACTGTATACCAGAATAAAGTCCAAATGTGTACATGATTTAGATATAGCAGCTGATAATATAAACAAATTAGGGTAGCAAGACATAGTTTATCTGTCAGATTTATGGAGAATGGAGTAATTTATGACCAAACAAGAGATAGAGAGCATTATGAAATGTAAAATGGATGATGTTGATTACATTGAAATGAAAAGTTTTTGCACAAACAAAGCCAATGTAACCAACATTAGGAGGGAAGCAGGAAACTGGGAAAGAATTTTTACAACTAGTGTCTCTGATAAAGGCCTCATTTCTAAAATATATAGGGAACTGAGTTAAATTTACAAGAATATGAGTCATTCTCCAATTGATAAGTGATCAGAGGATATAAATAAGCAGTTTTCAGAGGAAAAAAATTAAAGTTATCTATAATCATATGAAAAGAATGCTGTAAATCACAATTGATTAGAGAGATGCAAATCAAAACAACTCTGAGAAAATAGAAATTCAAGGGATAGTGGAACTGAATCTTGTAGACTAAAAGTAAATAAACAAGTCAACAAAAATAAAAAAAAAAACAGCTCTAAGGTACCACATCTCACCAGTCAGATTGGCTAAGATGACAAAACAGGAAAATGATAAATATTGGAGAGGATGTGGGAAAGTTGGAACGGTCATTCATTGTTGCTGGAGCTGTGAGCTAATCCAACCATTCTGGAGAGCAATTTGAAATTATGCCCAAAGGGGTATAAAAATGTGCATACCCTTTGACCCAGCAATACTACTACTAGGTCTGTGTCCCAAACAGATCATAAAAAAGGCAAAAGATATCATGTGCAAAAATATTTATAGAGGCCCTTTTCATGGTGACAAAATCTTGAAAATTGAGGGGATGCCCATGAATTGGAGAATGGCTGAATAAGATGTGGTCCATGAATGTAATAGAATAGTGGTGCAATTTAAAAATAAATTAATTTAGAAAAATCTAGAAAGACTCGTACAAACTGAGGCTAAGTGAAATGAGCACCAAGAAAACATTGTAACCTTTAGTAGCAACATGATGCAATGATCATCTATGAAAGACTCAGCTCTTCTCAGTGTCACAATGGTCCATGACAAGTACAAAGGGCTCACAAAGGAAAATGCTATCCACTTCCTGATAAAAAACAAAAAGAAAAACAAAAAAACAAAACCACTGATGGGCTCCAGATGCAGATCAAAGCATATATTCTGTTTCTTTCTTCACAGCCATGACTGATATGAAAATGTTTTATATGATACCACATGTACAACTTATATCAAATTGCCTACCATTTTCAGAAGGGGAGGAGGGAGGAAATTTTGGAACTCAAAATATTATAAAAATGCATGCTCAAAATCATCTTGACATGTAAGTGGGGAAAAAGACTATTTTTTTTCAAAAAATGAACAATGGAAAATCAAGACTTAGAGTTTGAAAGGGGATGGTTATTGCAATATGACCATTGTTTTTAGGTCCATTGTCTCATGTTGAAATCAGAAAACCGGGAAAAAATTCCATGAAGGATCCGTTGAAGTAAGAACAGACTTATAGGAGAAGGCCTGGCAAATGCTCCCCACAATCATCCCTTTCAATTGGTGACTTACTTCTTTGCCATCCCAGACTATCTCTCTGTCATAAAAAAGTTCCTTCTGAGTTGGTTTTTTGGGGATGGAATTAGGGAATAGAATTCCTTTTTATATTAGCACAAAGTTTGATTGTGAGTTTCAATCAAACATGATGGAGAAAAAGGCATATAAAAGCCAAAGAGAAATGATTTTTCCAGGAATCTTCTACTATTTACTTGTGGCCCCTCCATCCAGTCATCATACACTCGTGTTACGTTTTCCTCTCCACAAATAATTAAGAATTTTCTTTAATAGGAATTGTTTTCAGAAGTGCTGCCAAGACACTGAGTAGCAGAATAGTCAAAGACGGATGAGCAGAATTGAGCAAAACTTGGAGGAAGACGTTAATTTTCATCAAGGCTCTCGAAGCAACTGAAATCTAATGTGAAAGATGAGGTCTATGAATGTTCACTGTGTATACCGCTCCTTCTCCATGACTTTGCATAAGTTGTTTCCTTATGACTTCCTGTAAGTTAGTCAACAAGTATGATTCTGGGCTTGCTGAGTGGCAGGCATTGTGCTAAGCACTGGGATTACAAAGAGAAGCAAACATCTAGCAGTCCCTACTTTCAGTTCACTGAGAGCAGGGATGGTTTCAATACTATAATTTTATCTCCTGTGCCTGATGCATAGGAAGAATTTAATAAGTACATGTTGACAAATGGATAGAGTGAAGGTATGCCTTTAGCACCATTTTCCACATGAGTCCTTTTCTTAATTCCCATCCCTTATGAATTCAGGCAAGGTGAATCAACATTGATTAAGCACCTTTTCTGTGCCATACACTTTACAGAGTGCCAGGGGTATAAATACAAGACAAAAAGAACTTCAGAGGCCCTTGACCTCAAAGAGTTTCAGGCCTAATGGGGGGGGGGCACAATACATTAAAGGGAGTCAAAGGCTGGAATGGGACAAGGGCACACGTACACTTGAGTGAGGACATGGTGTTGATGCCTGGGAAGTCCAAAGCAGAGATGGGAGGTGAAAGGGGATCCACAGGCCTAGGCTCCTCCCCCAGTGTGGCAGAGGGATTTTCCAAGAGGGAAGGTAGGGGAAGAGATGAAACGTTCTGGGGTCAGCAGGTCCCAGACACTGACGGAGATTCCAGATGGAGGTCCAGGGTGAGACTATGGCTGGTCTACTTGTTGTCCCGTCCAAATGAGTGTAAGCCCCTTGAAGGTAGAGCCATTCCCTTCTCCACCCCCATTTATAGCCTAAGATTTATCACAGTACTTTGTTCTTGGGAAGCTATTGGCACACTGATTAATATTTGATCACTGTGTCAATGGGCAGCTTCTTAAGTTGGTCTTCATACTCTGACAATGTTGAAACAGGTTCAACTTTCCATGATAAAACAACTTCAAGAAATGATACACAAATTCTGCTTAGCTTCATAGGGCTTTTTCCTGAGCTGGTCTAGCTTTGTCTAGAATGTATTGCCTCTAGTCCCAAGCTGCCCCAAATAGAGTTACCAGGGACTCTAGTTCTGTTCAGTGAACCCCTGTGGACATGCTTGGCCCAAGCAGACAGTCTCAGGCTTTCAGCTCCTGGAGTTGAACTAAAACCCATGTTAATATTGACTGACTTTGACTTTCTAGGCACCATCCAGAGTCTTTGTGTGTGTGCACAAGTGTGTGTGTGTGTGTGTGTGTGTGTGTCTGTATGTGTGTGTGCACATGGGCATGCACACCCATGTGCCAGAGGACACACACTTGCCATAGCACTCATTTATTATGCAGATGTGAGATTAATGTAACCAGCCCATACAGCCTATGGGCTTATCCCTATCATCGTCCCTCTCCCCCTCACCTTATTGCTTCGTGCTCTTCTCCAACCTTCTGTAAAACTGAATGCCTCCCACTCCCCCTTGGTCTCCTTGTCCATTACATGGGTCTCTCAGTTGGGGAAAGATGAGAAAAGAAAACATGTCCCAAGAATGGACTGCCCTTTCCCCTAGCTCCAATTAAAACATGTGTAAACAAGCAGATTTGTGTACCTAACCCTCTTGTACACTGTCTAATAAGAACAGAGAACAATGCACCCATTGTCTGAGCGAGGATGCATTTTCTTTAAACTTCCCAGATGGGATGATGATATGTGGTTTAACAGTGGATTATTGGTGGCTCCATCCACTGAATGCACAAATATTTGCCTTCTGTATTCAGAAGACACCGTAGGGAGTCATTTTTCAGAGGCTGTGTCGTGCAGCATCCAGGCAGGACTTGGTGCCAACAGAGATCAGAGCCAATTAATTCTGGACACATTTAAACAACAAATATCAGCCAACCACCTGTTTTCTCATGACAGCTTTGTGCCTTTTCACTGGTGTATAAACAGGATGGCAACATGGCCCTGAGTTTCTTCACAGCCCCAAACGCAGCCAACTCATTATCTTGCTTGGCCAACGTGATCCAAAGACCAGCTGCTCATTAAGCTCCAGTGAAGTTAAAGGAGGGCCATCTTGCCGAGGAGCACCAGGCTGGAAATCATACCCAGACCCAAAGCCTCTCCCGGAGACCAGGGCTCCATTGGCAGAAAGAAAGTTCTAATCAGAAAAATAAAGTACCCTCAGCCTGCTGTCTTTATCTTTGGATTGTTGTGTTACCAAAGCCATTGAAACTTGAAGCTGAAGTTTGCTGAAAGGAGGCTTTCTAAGTGTGCTTGGGCTCTCTCATATCCTTTCCCAAGGAAGATGAGTCTCTTTTCACAGCTGACCCCAAGACAGACCCAGGCCTGGCCAGTGGATCCATATGAGCACTCTGGACTGCCTGAAATCAGAAGGCTGAGTAGTTATAATTCCAAAAAGAAAGACAAAATACTTTACTCAAGTACAGATCAGTCAAAAGACAGAAATCTGAAAATATGGTAGGGTAACATCAATGACTGTACAGAGGATCTCTCTCTAGGAAGATTGGACATGAACCAAACAGAATGGCCCCCACCAAACCTCTCCTTCCCCGAGCATTCCAAACAGCTCATGACGGGACCTGAAAACTTAAAACTCAGGATGCATTGATGGAAATTGCTTCTCTTTGTATGTGCAAGACAAAATGTGAAGTACATATGACATTCTAAGCAGAAATGGTGGTTATGGGTGTAGAAACCACACGACATTTTCAGGCAGCAATATTGATCTCCTGGTTGGCTCTAAGGATATTTCAGGATCCCCTGTCCCCCCAAAACCCAAATTATTTATCTTAGGGGCAAAGCAGGCTATAAAAATGTTATTTTATCATTTCATCTTTAATCCTCCATTTGACAAAAAGTACATCATGTAATGCTTTTTACTGAAAATGTCAAATAGTTGAGCTTAGAAGAATCCGTCCTTGTGATGAGGGAGAAGATCTGTCATGGGAGGGAGATACTCCAACACTATTTTTACTCAGCAGAAAGCAGTGAGAGAGGAGAGAAGTAATTGATTTAAAAACAAACAAGCAAACATGTAATTCCTTCTGGGAGTTATAAGCCATCTACCTCCTTCGAGCGTGAGCAGCCAAATTCTTTGATGTTGGTTTGCTCATTTTGAATTTTTCAAAATAAATGAGAATTGCATCTCTAAAGCATAACCATGACCCCCAAAGAGGAGAGGGGGACCCATGCATGTGAATGGCAGACCACAAGATTTGGAGAGGCAGCTCTGACATTGCCAGGATGCTATTCCTGGGTTTAATCTCTTCATAAACAGGATTTGTTGGAATTCAGCTGCTTACCATCTCAGTGCCAAACAACTGGTGTGTGTGTGTGTGTGTGTGTGTGTGTGTGTGTGTGTGTGTTTGTGCATGCATCTGTGTGTTTGTGCATGCATCTGTGTGTGTGTGCATGTGTGCGTGTGTGCATGTGTGTGTGTGTGTGTGTGTGTGTTTGTGTGTGTAGCATTTGGCGTTTCTAACCATGCCTTTGTTTTGTCCAGGGGAGTAATACTGGAAGCTTGAAAGAAGCCCAAGTGATTTTCTTGTTCATCATTTTTTGAGGTCTGGGAAGGTTTTCCTCATTTCAATTTCAATGACTGATGCAGAAAATAATTGTGTTCCTTCTAAATAAAAACTAAAAGTAAAATTTTCATGTTAAGTTTGACCTGACAATAGATATTCAGAGGGAAAAATACCTTCTAATACAGATTATATATATCTATATCTCACAATGCTGATAAAAGAAACTCTTCATCTTCATCGTCAGTCACCAGCATTTCATTAGAAGCATGTGGCTTTCAAAGATTTCTTAATATTCAGTCTTTTGCTTGACAACATGTCCATCCAACAGCACTAGCTTTCTAGAATACCAGCTTCATGGTATCCCCACGGGGCCTAGCAATGGAGAACAGGAGATTCCTGTAAGAGAATTCTCAACTCCCAGAAGCACCAAAAGGCCCTTAGAAACTTAGACCCAGAGCAAAGGTGTCAAAGCTGTGCTTCAGGGAATAGCCAGAGGCTGGCTGATCCCCCTGGGGGGCCAGTATGTCCTATTGAAGGTCAGTGTCCAGCTATGGTAGATGTTCCTGGGATTCATTTAACTAGTGCTTAAGGGTAAGCAGAGTGAGCACGGATGGCTCATGGGACCACTTGACCCTGGATTATCAAAACTCCATATCAAACCAGCCTGTGCGATAGACAGCAGGGTCATCACCACAAGCGTGATGTTAATGACTCGCCTGTTCTGATCCCATTAGTACAGATTGGGCCAGAATTCACACCCAGACACTCTCCTCCAAGGCCAATGATCGATCTTTCTACTACACGCAACTGCCTCTCTTGGATGGATGTATGAATGAAGTTCCATCATCTTATTGTGTTCCAATATAACCATCCAGCTTCTCCTCCTGAGCACTGCTAGGGCTTTAGAGCCTGTGAAGAAGTCATGGACCTCCACAAGTGCAGAGAAACATAAGTCATGTCTTTGCTGTTCCTTTCTCTCAGGGGCTGGGTCTTACACATGTGACAGAACAAGGTTCAGAGCCTGGAACACAGCTGGCAGTTAGGTTAGGCTCTAGACTTACATGTCAGACCTTCTGGTCACTCCTTAGCAGGTTCTGGTGGCTAGACCAGTGTAAGCTCACAGTTGGTAAAGGACTTCAGAGATTACTAACTCCATCCTACTCATTTTCTAAGTAAAGAAGCTGGGGTCCAGAGAAGCCAAGCTACTTGTCCAAGATTGCCCACTGGCAAAGCCAAGCCTTGGGCCCGGGTCTTCCCAGGCTCAGTCCATAGATATCTCAAAGGTCCCTCACATGCTGCCCTCCAGGCTTCAGACACAACACCAATGGGGTGGATTGTTTTCAGGTGAATTAACCAATGCTCAAGGAAGGTCAATGATACAAATGACCTTTAGCACACCCTGTCACTTCAGTTCCTCCTTCCCTCTCATCTGTCTTGGACTCCTGAGACTCACTCCTGAAGTTTGTGGAGAAGGCAGACCTGTGCAGAGCTTTGTCTTTGTTTGGAATTTACCTCTGCTGAGGAGCCTAGGCTCCCTATAACTCTCACAGTTGACTTGAATTCAAAGAATAATATGTGGTGCTCTACAGGAAGGCACCTGAGCCCAAAAGCCAGAAGAATTGTAATCTGTGTTTTAGGGAATAAATCCTCTAGCACCCTGGGAAGGGTGGCTTGGTCCACTATCATAAAAGGCCCTTATTTTCTTTTGGACTCTCTGCTGATGGGGGGCCATAGGTACTAGGGTATTTAGAAAGAGAGAAAGACTGAAGAATTTCCTCTGGGTGAAAGAAACGGAGCCAGAAATTGGAGGAAGACCAGAGGAAAACTTGATCATGGGAAATCCATGGGACCAGGGGCAGGATGAGAGCTAAGAGTCAAGGGGAGATGGTGGGGGTTGAATAGAGTAGGGTGACTCTGACACACAAAATGTTGGAAAACAACAACATGAGATCTCTGGTTCTTTGAGGTCACATACTTATCTACGAACTGTTAAAGGCACATGTTTCACTGTGCTGTAGCCTGGTTCTGCCTCACTCATCCAGCCCAACTCATACTCTAGCCAGATTCAAAGCTCCTGAAGGTCCACTTTCAGGCCAAATTCAGTGACCTGACTTAGGTAGCTGAGATTCCAAAAGAAAGTGACCGAAAGCTCCCTGATGGGGATACTGCTCTTGGCAGGTCTCCTACAGTGATGGGAGCTGGGATCTCCTCTGCCAGTCACAGAAGCCTCTGCTCTAAGGGTCCATCTTCATCCCTGTCAGCCCCAGGCTATTATATCCCACCCAACCTCCCACCTTTCCTTGAAAAGAAGCCTCCCGTTGCTCAAGGTCTTCTCTGAGTGTAACTGTCCAAACCTCTAACCCCCTTAAATTCTGTTCAGAATAGGGAAAGTTTCTTTCTGTCAGCTGTCAGCTCCTTAAAGAGGTGGGCAAAGGTGTCATTGCCAGTGACCCCCACCCCAACCACACTCACACCTTGGACATGAACCTGGGAGTTAAACTGGAAGAGCTGTGTTCCTTCTAAACAAATGTCAAACACTGTCCAGGGAATTGGAGAAGTTTATTTCCTTGGAGGGGTGGAAACTGAAGTCAGAGGAGGGACATGCCACCCATCAGGTCATTTTGAGAACTCTGGATGAATTTAAACCATTGGGTACATGGGGATTCAGAGTTGATGAATCCAGAAATATGAAATTGAACAGAAGACTCTGGGGCACAGGGAGGATGCAGAGCAGAGCAGACTTTGAATCCCTTTGCTTGTGAGCCCAGAGGAAGGAGGCTGGGAGAAAGCAGGAAGGAGAGAAATGAGCATCTGTGATATAACGAAGGAAAAACCAGACTGAAGGCCATCATGTCTACAGGAGCTCTGTTCTATCCCCCATGGCACCTGTTCCAGGATCAGTAGGGACATGATTTACTCAGCTGATCCTAGCACCTGGCCTTGGCTGGCCTGGCCAACCTTGAAATTGGAGGCTGCTGCCAAGCCCAGGCCACACATGGAAGCTTAGCATCTGGACCTGAAGCAGTCCCAGTAACTCTAAATCAGCACCACCACTTTATAGGTGGGCAAAGGGAGGAAGAGAGAAGGAAAAATTGCAGGTGGGTGGAGCAGGGCCTCAGGGAACAGCCTCCAAATGGAGGCTCGAAGCTGCAGCTGGATGACTGTGCACAGCCTGGCTGAGAGCAGGCAACAAACTTAATACATCATTTATAAAATGTGACTCAATAACATGGAAGCCTTTGGGACATATTAGAAAGCAAATTCACTTGTCCGCCAGGGCATTCCAGGAGGGCTGACTGTGTCCTTTTCCCTTTCTGTGACTGGTGCCTGGCCATAGTAGGTTAGCAGTTAATGAGAATGAAAGTGGTCCCTGCAGGCCAGACACCCAATAGAGATCACAGACGTGTGTGTGTGTCTGTGTGTGTGTGTGTGTGTGTACACATATTTGTTCAATTGAAAGAATTAAGGTTTTACCACTGGGTGAATCCTTCAAAGTTCAAAACTTCCCTCAGGGAAGAGGAGACAAAGAAGCCTTGCACAGGACAGCACTCAAAGGGACTGGAGAAGAGATGGTGGATCTTCTCTACTGAGACCCAGAAGGGTATGTGCATTCCCTGAGATAAGACAGCTGGTGCCCAAGTGGGGATTCTAGGTCTCTGGCTCCACCACAGGAAGATGGTGGCCCCCGGGGAGACATTTTAGACATGAAAGGGGACCATGAACAAACACTGTGGAGAGCAAAGTATCATGGGAAGAGAGCTGCATTTGAGGAACTCTGGTTGGGTCTCCCCATTCATTATCAATGTCAGGTCACCAAGGTTCTGTTAGGTTCTCTGCCAGCCCCTGTGCCAAGACCTGGGTATTCCAAGCAAGGCAGAGTCATCCTGCCCTCAAGGGGCTAGCTGTCATTCTAATGGGTCATTTAGCTTGCCCGTTGAGTGCAGGTGAATCTCTATCCATCAACATCTCAATTTTATCCTGTACAAAATGACAGCCTTTCCCAGAGCATTGTTGTGAGGACAGAAGAAAGCAATGTGCAGGAAAGAAATGTGGACAGCATGAATTCTTATTCCAGGAAGAAGCTTCCTGTCCTGGTCATTAGCCACAATCCAGCCAAACACTGCTCCTCAGGACTGTGTGTGCAAAACACTTATCTGAAACAAATCTCAAACTCACCCCAAGGACCAGTGCCCAATGGAACATTAATAGAAATGTGGCAAAGCCTCTGGCCCCAACCTTGGGCCGAGTGGTCACTGTGTCTCCCCAGCTCCTTGCCCCTACAGCCAGGAACATGTCTGTGGGAAGAACTGTCCCCTGGAACATTGTTTCGTCAAACTGTGTGTGTGTGTGTGTGTGTGTGTGTGTGTGTGTGTGTGTGTGTGTGCGCGTGTGTGTGTAACCTGTGAAGGCCATGAGGCAGGGGGCCTGTCTGATTAAGGAGGTTCAGGATTTGTGTGAATGGGGCACTCAGCACTTCAAAAAATCCAATATAGTTTATTTAGAATATAGGCAAGTGGGAAGGAAGCCAGAGACAACAGAGTAAAGGCTTAGGAATAGTAAGATAAGAGCAACTATGATTTATACATATATATCCACATATCCACGATCATCACCAATGCAGGGAAGCACCAACACCTGACCACCTGTCAGGGTCCGGCTTAGGACAGGCAGGGCTCCAACTGCCTAGTAGAATATATCTATACATATTTACAGTCATCAACGTTGTGGGGAAGCACCAACACCTGACCACGCAAGCTGGGAAATCCCAGGTACAGCCATCAGGGTTCCACTCAGGAGGGTTCCAGGCAGGACGTCTCCTCCATGGGCGAGATTCCAATTTGGGGTCTGAATTTTACGTTTAAGTAGTGCTGAGAACAAAGAAGGCATACTGCCAGGTGTTTTTTAGCAAGCATCATCTTGTGTGAGGTCGGGGAGGGAGGCCAATCCCTCAAAGCCCCCCCCTCTCTCCCCCCCCCCCCCCCCCCGTCCCCAAGAACAATGTTTCCTTGGAATGGCTAGTTCCAGGATTTGGGCAGTTAACCATATCTCTTCTCAAGGTCCTGGCCAGGGTCCTAGGAGAAGCGCAGCTCTCATGTTCCTAGGATTTTCTGTTCCAAAACAAGTCAGGGTAATAGAAAAGTCTTATTGAGTTAGGGCCTTGGTTTGTATAATCTTATTCCTTACAGAGGGGCTTACCTTGCCCCTTCAGGGCCCACAACCCATCTTGGCACATAGCTGCCATTGTGGGCTGCATATAGTTTGTGCACTGGGTTTGCTTAGACATGTGAACCACCTTCTTTCCAGGTTTGGAGAATCAAACATAGGAAATGGTTAACTGACAGAGGAATGATTCCTTCCTGATGCTGGAGAACTAATCAGGCAGTTGTGTTTATTTAAAGAAAAATCATGGTAGCTGCTAGGTGGCCCCATGGGTAGAAGTTGGGCCCAGGAGTCAAGAGGCCCTGAGTTCAAATTTTGAATCAGAAACTTATTAGCTATGTGACCCTGGGCAAGTCACTTAATCCCATTGCCTAGACATCCCCCCCAGGAAAAAATCACAGCAGGTCAGGGCACATTTTCTAGGAGAGGTAAGCTTTAGAAGGAAATGAAATTGGAATTAAACTCCAAGAAACATCTTTTTTGACTCTGTGAAATGGGTGAGAGAAGGGATAAGCACGCCATAAAAATCAAGGGCCTAGAATGCCCTCCTCCCCCACCCCAGGCCTGGCCACCTCAAGATGGGGAGGAAAGCCCACCCACACATCCTGCAGCCCTACAGCCATGATGTGCTGAAGTCCAGCCTCAATGAATCAGATGTAGGAGAGATCCTTTCCAGCTTTGGGCAGCGGTATGCCATGCTAGACGAAGGGTTCTATGCTCCACACAGCCTAGGGTGCCTAGGCCTGTGCTGAGAAGGAGCCTAGGCTAGGCCTGTGATGAAGGCCAGCTCAAGGGGACAAGAGAGATTTCTCCTCTGCCTTCCAAGAAAAGGCACCAAATGCTGACGACATCGCCTAGCCCCAATCCTGCAGCCTTAGCATTGGGGCACAGTGGGGTTTCTGCCCAAAAATATAAGAGAATTCGACAATCAGATTCTGCAGGAGCTGGCAAAGTGCATTAAACCTCACGTCACTGCAACCAATGCCATTCATATTGGAGATGGAACGGAGGGGGGTTGGCCTGCAGTGCTGACGGAGCCAGTAACCTCAGGGGGGTTATAGGCAGCCCTGACTGGCCTGTACACAATGCTGTGATTCTGATGCCCATCCCCTGCAGATAACTAGAGAGGTCCAGATGATCCCTGCCGCCCCCGGAAGGAGCAGCTGCATTCTGGGTGTGCTAGGGCAGCCCACATTCCCACCACCTTCCCCATTACCTTCAGAGGCTGAATGCTTAGAAGGCACCTGGGCTCTGTGTTTCCAGTGAGGAAAGTGAAGGGAAGGAAAAAGTTCTGGGGAACAGGGACCACAAGAAAGTTCTAGAACAGCAGAGCAGAGACACAACACACACCCTGTCTCCTTTACCTCATTTCCTGGGTTGTAAAGGAAAAAGTCGAGGCTAAAACTTAATCCTTCCTAACAAACCAAGCTCTCCAGGTATGGAAGGGGCGGCCCCCAAGAGCTAGCTCTCCTCTCCTTGGGGATCTTCAGGCAAATACTCCCTGCTCCTGATCATTAGGAGCTCTATTAGTCATTCAGCACTCATGAAAGGGTGCTGGTCACCGGGCTAAGAATGGGGACACAGAGAAAGCTGATACGATCCCTGCCCTCAGTGCACTCACAGTCTGATGGGGGAATGGCGCCTAGGATGCACCAAATGGAGCATGCCCAGTACAGAGAGGCGGTGGGAGGCAACCCCAGAGTTCTGATTTGTGCTTCCATGGAAAGACCAGCTCTAGGCGGACCTCTCTCACTTGAAATAAAAGGGTGGGGGATGGGAGGCAGCTAAGCGGCTCAGGAGACAGAGCTCAGGGCAGAAAGGCAGTAAGACTTGGGATGGCTAGGTGGTGCGGTGAACAGAGCACTAGCTCTGAAGTCAGGAGGACCTGAGTTCAAATCCGGCCTCAAACACTGAACACTTACTAGCTGTGTGAATTTAGGCAAGTCACTTAACCCAAATTCTACCTTCCCCCTTCCAAAAAGCCAAAAATAAATAAATAAATAAACAAGACTATCTCAAAACCTGAGTTCAAATCCAGCCTGACACTTAGCAGCTGTGTGACCGTGGGTAAATCACAGAACTTCTGTTTGCCTTAATGCACTGGAGAAGAGAACGACTTGGACAAAACTCCACCAACGCAGTGTGCTTTCTACTACAATAGTATGGTGTACAAGGTCGTGAAAAGCTGAACCACAACCTTAGAGAGGAAGGCTCTAGCAGCTGGGGGTAGGAGGGGCGCCAAGGAAGACCGGGAGAAGGAATGATGTGAAGTAAGCCAAGAAAGAGCCAAGGATCCAAGAGCCAGAGGGATAAGGAGGAGCAGGGAGGAGCCCTTCGCAAAGCCTGTGATGATGTGATGCAGGAGCTGGTTATTGGACACGGGTCTCTATATTCCAGAGAGCCGAGTTAAAATCTAACCTGGGAAAACCGTGCACCGCCCTGGAAGAGCTCGTGTTCCTGAAAGGAAAGCCACAAACTGCAGACCGAGGTGCCTCCCTGCTCTAAATCCTGTCCTGGAATGATTAATAATAATAATAATAATACACTATCTCGCACACGTGTATTATATACGTGTGTGCATGCATACATATATGTGCGTGTTATATATATATATATATATATATATATATATATATGTATGTATCATACACACAACACACAAAGACTCTCATGGGGTTTACACTGGAGTGATCTGCCATTTCCTTCTCCAATAGATTAAGACAAAGAGAAGTTAAGTAATTTGCCCAGGGTCACACAGTTAGTAAGTGTTTGAAGCCAAATTTGAACTCAGGTCTTCCTGACTCTAGGCCCAACACTCTACCCAGTCAGGCTACCTAGGTGACTCCTATACCCCCTCCCTCTCTGTCTCTCTGTCTCTGTCTGTCTATCTGTCTCTCACCATTTCTCTATCTTTCTCCTCTCTATCTCTGTCTCTGTCTCTTTCTGTCTCTGTCTCTTTCTCATCCTCCTCCTCTTCCTCTCTCTCTCTCTCTCTCTCTCACACACACACACACACACACACACACACACACACACACACACACACACACCCTCCTCAGCTCACACTCCCAGGTCTTCTAGGCGACCCCAGTTCACTCCACTTCCCATTACACCAGTTGATGATGCCCCATTTCAGTTGTGATGCCCTTTCTTTATCACACCAGAGTGAGAACCAAACAGCTCCAGAGCAGTGCCTGTCCAGAAACCCAAATGGGGAGCTCTGGACCAGCAGCCCAGCTCCGCATCTGCATTGCCCCTTGTCTGCCCCACCCCTTGAAGACTCAGTAACAGTTCGGGATGCTTCAGGAAAGCTGTTTGGAGTTATGTGACATGATCATCAGACTGTTCACCCCCTTTAATTCAGCGATTCCCCCTAATGCGCCTGTACCCCAAAGTCTCCATGTAGAAACACGCTTGTGGCAGTATTTCTGAATTTAAAAATAATTAAATAAAGCGGGTGATCATCTTTTGTATTTAAACATAATATATTGTTATCATACTGTGAGAAATGACTACTAATAGGCGATCCAAGGGAAGAAATACATGGGCAGACTTGTACAAATTGATGCTGAATATGGCGAAGTGGAACCACAGGAAGGACAAACACAGGTACTACCATGAGCATTTTTCAAAAGGTCCAGAAAAAGGCATTAGCTCTGAGGAGTCCCTGGGACAAGTCTTGGTCCTGGAGAAGAGGTGATGGACCCTCACCCTGCTCATCCAGAAGAGGTGCAGAACTAGGCTCCTGCTTATTAAAAGCAGAGAGAATGCCTGGCTCCTATGAGCACTGGTTTTGCTTCACACTCTTTGTTATATGGGAGGTTTGTGGTTACTGCTGGTGGGGGATTCAGGGGGATGAAGGTTATAACCAGGAAGTCCTACAAATTAAAAACACAGACAAAACTTATTTAAAAAAATAAAATAAAATAAAAAACTAATGGAAGCTAAAAGGGGGAAGAAGCAGGGGGTTGGGGCTCTAAATGGGATTCTTTTCTTCCTTGTTGATCTCTGACCCCAAATGCTGCCACTATTCCTCAGAAACATGACCAAGCATTCTTGGACTATCTACCCAGGTCAGATGCCCAAGATGCCGAGTCTTCTCTTTCTGTTAATGAGGGATACTTTGATAACATACAGATGGTTCTGTTTATAGGTTTTAAATGATAAAAGTTATTATACAAAGACAGAATTTAATATAGAGATTCATAAAATCATACTGAGCCTTCAGGTTTTTTAATAGTGAAATGATTGAGGAAAAAATGAAATTCTCTCTCCCTCGCTCCCTCTCTCTCTCTCTCTCTCTCT